>CM075027.1:15794013-15812895 GCA_037576675.1 Pangasius sanitwongsei
CTTAACATTATGCTTTATGGTAATTCATTTTAGTATAAATGTACTTTTGTAAGCTGCAGTGATAAAACTGACAATATCCTGTACTCATCTGGCTAAAACGACACTTTTTTTTGTTTTGTTTTTTGTTGCTTGGATTGACATCCTCAGATGTAAAAATGTGCATTGTGTTCATGGTGGAGGTGTCTAGTGCACTTTGTGGAAGTAAGAGATCATCATATGAGTCATTTCTGCATAAATTAACAACAATCGTGTTTGTGTCGATCATTTTTGTACAAACCATTTTCGCATGAATCATTTTCTCATGAATCATTTTTGTGTGACTCACTCTCATGTGAACCATTACCAGGTCTACCATTTTCATGTGAACCATTTTTGTGTGAATCGTTATTTTGTGAATCCTTTTCATGAGAATGATTTTAGCCAAATACATTTTAGATTGAACCATTTTTGAGTGTACTATTGCAGCAGTCGGCTAAAACTCGTAACTCATGATTTCCAAAACAAAGAAAACACTCCCTCAAATTGGCCTCAATTGACGGTCTCCTCAACCCCCGAGTTGAGCAAGTGACTTCAAATCAACATGGCTGCTCAAAGTGGGACTTCTTATCTTGTATGAGCTATCCGGTATATACGAGTATTAGCTTTAGATCAACATCAGTCATCAGTTAGCTGGCTGGCTTGTTGCTTATAAAAGACATCCATAGTTTTTTGTTTTCCCTCACTTTATAGCTCGAACGCACAGAGGTTGCAAATGACATAATTCCGAGATCCCATTTCCGTGGTAAGGTGAATGCAGAGATATTTTCAAGTGAACCATTTCCAAGTGAATCGTCATTGCATGAATCAAATTCTGATAACTTGCAGAAGGACACAGTACACGAGTGAACGAGTTCTCTGTCCAATTCCTAAATCATTTCTCAGGGATGCGTGTTGAGATGAATCACGGCGCTAACATTCAACGTTCAACAAACAAATCACCAGACCTCATTGGGATTTAACGTATCGCAAGATATTTCGCGATAGGATGTTTTGTTCACATCGTGAAGCGTCAGTACTAAGCTGAGTTGAGCAAAGTTCCCTTAGATTAATTTCAAGACTTGCTTTAATTACTGTGTATGGGTGTGTGTGTGTGTGTGTGTGTGTGATTTTTAGCTTGTGTGGGAGGTTTTTTTTTCTGGCAGGTGCATGGCACAAATGTTAAAAACATCCCTTTTTAAACTGCAGAATGCACCAAAGCAAAACAGACGGGTGCCACTTTTAGACTGCGGGTGAACTGTAGCTATTTCAGGCAGGTATGTGGTGTGGCTTAGGGAACTCTCTGAATGTGTGTGTGTGTGTGTGTGTGTGTGTGTGTGTGAAATGGATCAGTCGCTCTGCCCATGGACTGCACTGTAGACTGTCGCGATTGGCTTGAGCTCAGATAATTCAGGAACTTATCTTAGCGCTTGTTTAAACTGTTCCAGACTTGGATCAGCTCCATTTCTAGGCAGAATTCCAGAGATAAAAGGACTGGGAATTACAGCTGGAATGATGTATTGGTATACCGGTGTACCGCGATATGGAAATCTGAAATGGTTATATCGTTATGTTATACCAGCACATATAATGACAGCCTAAAGAAACAGCTTTGGCATGCTGCATTCAAATATCCACAAGCTTTTAATCCACATAACGGATTAAAACGTTGATGATCTGGTAAACCGTGGTACTGGATGGTACGGTTGATATTATTTCATAGCTTTCCAATCTTAATCAGAATCTGGAGCGCTGCTATCCGTGGAAATAGTCGATGCCAGAAGCTAAACAAGCTTGGATCTCTGCCAGGCAGTAGACGAACACCAGACGCATCATGAATAATTGATTAAACATTGATTTTTTTTTTTTTTTTTTTTTTTTTTTTTTTTTTTTTTTTTTTTAAATAAAGGTTGCTTCGCGGACAACTACAAATCTCTCCAAGGCTCTCTGGTTTGAGATTCTGCGAAAAAAAAAAAAAAGCACCATATTTTTCCCCATAATTATCGTTTTTTCTACTTGGGTCAGCACTGCTCGCTTTGGCACCCGGCAATTAAAAAAGCATCAGAGGACGAGGCTGCTGCGCTGAGGTTTTGCTCCGTGTGTTATTAAACTTGTTCATGCAGAGTTCAGGGACTCCTCGGAGCTGAGGTTGGACGATACATTGTGAGGATCTGTTGGACTGTTGAAATACAAATTGTCACAAGATGATGTCATCAAAAGAGTGCCGGACAATCACAAACTTCAGAGTCACGCCCCCAAAACTGTATATTACCATAGTGAATACTATGTTCATGTAGTGCTACCGCGTAAAGGTTAGCGTGAACGTTTATTCCAGAGATTTTTAGTACCTATCAGTACTGATACTGATACCAAAATGAGCAACCTACTTGGTATAAATCAGTCAGGGGTGTTAGTTTTGTTTGTTTCCCAGGTTTAAATAGCGGCTAAGAAAAGCACCCACATGCTAGAGTACTATTCTCATTCTTTATAATGTTAGCTAGTTGATTTTTTAAAGAAGTCCATTAGCTAGTTAGATTAGTAAACTTGAGCAGGTATCGTTTCATTTCAGAAGAACGCTTCAGTAAAGTAAAGTACGTTTTATTGTTTTCGTCAAGACGGAATCCCTTGTTGTCAATGACCAATAGTAGATGATCGTCAAGAACAACACACTGGGTAAGGGCTGTTATTTTCACTTGCTTAGCTTTGTCTGTAGACATTTTTTTTTTCTACAGAGTTTTATGTTTAAGACGTTTTATCAGATTGTCGGACGGGGTTCCTGGAGGATTAGTGGTTAGGCCTCGGTGCTCTCACCACTGTGGCCCGGGTTTGATTCCCGGCCGTGGAACCGACCCCAGCCACTCAGTGACAGTGCACTCCCAGTGCCGGTCCCAAGCCCTGGATAAAATCGGGGAGGGTTGCGTCTGGAAGTGCATGTGGCGTAAAAACCGTGCCAAATCAAATGATCAAACCAAACCAAATCAAACCAATGATCCTCTGTGGCGACCCCAACGGGAGCAGCCGAAAGAAGAAAAACGACTTGTATTGTAGGATGATGCTGTAGTTCCTCCACTTGATCTTTTCAGAAAGCACAGTTTGCAGTCTCCGTCGCCTTTGATCGCCATCATTAATTGTGAAATACGTCCAGATCACTGTACACAAGGCTTACGTCACATAGGTACCGGATGTTGTTTTTTATGAGTACAAGTAAATAAGCACAATATTTGACCAATACCTGATACCAGTATCAGTATTGATGCATCCCTACTAATAACTAGAGATGGAATACAGAGACAGAAACTAACTAGCGTCCTAACTATCTAATTTGCTTCATCTCATTATCCATAAACCACTTTTCCATTCAGATGTCTTCTATGAAAATCCAAACTTTGCACAGAAAAAGGTAGATGGAAGCCCCGCTATCAGACACGCATGGTTTTGAAGATGGAGAACGAATTGCTGGTAGCTAGACACACTGATGGCATCGGCAAAAGGTCAGCTGTAGTTTCGTTGTGTTTCCATCCGCTACGCTTATGTAACATTTTTTTTTTTTTAAGTTAGCACAACAAGACGACATCATCAAAAGAGGGTCAGCCAATCACGAACGTCCATAGTCCGTGTCTTAATCTGCACATTACTATACTAAATGGTATGTTAAAGGTTAGCAAAACCTGTCCACATCAGAAAAGTAGTGCTATTTTTTTTTTTTTTTTTTACGATGTTTATATGTTGATATTGGTGTCCACTTGAGTTTAACTCTGTGCAAATTAAAACTTGGAGTTAATACACAAGTTACTGTTGGAGATTCATGCTAATATTGAGTCATTCCTGCCTTGCTGCTTTGTGTTTTTATTAACAAATCACTTAAATTGACCATTTGACAGGATTCTAATTTCATTTCACGGTCACACGTCAGTTACAGTTTTGGACAAACTCATAGCACGTTGCTTACTCTAGCAACACGCTAAACCTGCTTGTTTTTCTTTATTTGGCAATACGCCAAGTGGTAGTGTTGCAAAACATTTTTGTGATATTTAGGTGTTTATTTGGCTTCATGTGTGCTGTTTAAAAGTCCTTTTGGGTGGCAGTTTGAACAATTGGGCTGGATAAAAGCCCAGCATGTGAACATGAGAGGGGGGAAAAAAAGATGAGAGAGAGAGAAAGGAGAAAGGAGAGAAAAGAAAAATGTGGAGTGCATTGAAAGAGGGAAATTTATGTGGTGTGTAAAGGTTAGCCGAAGCCTGAACTCTCTGAGGTTCTGTGGTGTGTACTGACAGACACACACACACACACACACACACACACACACACACACACACACACAGAAAGCAGGAGATTCCAACCTGAAGAGGCCTACGTGAAGCCTACACAGGGAGGGGTGTTTTAAAACCAGGTCAATTCGTATTGAACGCACTGACCTCAGATCAGTTTTGTCCTTTAACTCTGACTCAATGAGTTCATGTTCGCAGCCAAACACTGATCCCGGATCAGTTCGTACTGACAAGCTCGTTTCCTGGCCCTGTATTTAGCAGCTGTGACTTTGGTCTTTTTGTTTGAGTTCTTGGCCCTTTGGTGGCCGATGAATAAGAACGAGAGAGAGAGAGAGAGAGGGAGGGAGCGAGGATGAAAGAACAGAGAAGAAAAGAAGAGATGAAGTGGAACAAGTTGGGGGAGGCTAAGGTTTAAAGTGAACAAGTGAGAGAGATGGAGAGATAGATAGATAAAGAACACCTAAATCATCATACAACCTTCTTAAAAACATGGTGTGACGCCATTTGTACACAAACGTGAGCTGTCTCGTTTTATTTGATTCATATATTTAACATCCGAATGACTTCTAACATACAAACCCACCCTCAGACTTTAGGCCACACCCCATTACCTGAATCTGAAGAAACTGATTCAGCTTCAGCATGGATCTACTACTCTATTTTGTAGTATTTTTTTAATTTATTTTTTATTTTTTACACAGATATCAGTGAGTCATACGTCATTCAAGACAGTGAACAGCTCCAAGTTTGACATCTGTGGTGGTTTAGGCATGCAGCTTGCACGATGCTAAACTGGAGGTTATTAGCTTTCCTTTTTTTTCATGACATCATCGCCAAACATGTGTTCTTTGAGATTCTTATTGTGGGAATCACTGAAATGCTTCATGATTCAGGGTTCACTCAGTGTTTGGCTGGGAATGAGATTGCTTGTACAGGTGAATGTGGCAGGTGCAGGAGGCATGAAAGGTGTGTTGCTATGGGGATGGGCAGGTGTGTGTGTGTGTGTGTGTTAGCATTGAGTTCAGTGCTGTGCTAGTTACTTTGTTCTAGCACAGCACCACTCAAACATGTGACCTGTGACCCTGTGTGTGTGTGTGTGTGTGTGTGTGTGTGTGTGTGTGTGTGTGTGTGTGTGTGTATGTGTGTTGGCAAGCCCTCCTCCCCAGAGTGCATGTTTTTCAGAGATTAACAGTGTTGCTATGTAAGGATTGGGCAACAGTGTTAAACGAAACCAAATGTTTTTGGGACGTGGCCCGAACCCCTCAGTGGACTCCTCAATGGAGTTTGGGCCGCATCCCAAAAACATTTGGTTTTGTTTAATGCTCACTTGCCATTGCCCAATCCTCTACCCCGTGCAAAGCAAACTGTGGGTCAGCGAAGGTGGAGCATACGTTAGATTTGATCAGCTTGTCGCAAACTTCATGAAACATCATGTTACATCGTGTGACTCGATACAGTTCTTTGCATTAAATACGGTTTCAATGACACACAGTAACCGTAGGTTCCTCCAAAAGTGGTTAGCTTGCTAAGTAATATGGATATCTGATTTAATGACACAATAGCAGAGTTACCTTATCTGAAAATGAGAAAGGAAAGGCCTCTGATGATGTCATATACGATATAAGAAGTTTGTGATTTGCTGAGTAAGGAATAAAACACAACAAGGCGCACTGTTAGAGGAGAATAAATGATGGGGACTGCTTTTCTGTCCTGGGAAAACTTCTTTACAGCATTAGTTCTGACTGTTACAAAGTGCTGACACTGGAGACTCCTTCCATACATGTTTAAAAAATAAATTCTCCTTACAGATAAAGTCACCATGGCACCATTCAAGGGTTTATAAGGGGGTGCAAACTTTTGCACTCAGCTGTAACTAATAACTAGGCTAGAGATACTACTATGCTGCGAGGGGTGTGTGTGTGTGTGTGTGTGTGTGTGTGTGTGTGTGTGTGTGTGTGTGGATACTGTTTTGTTTTGGCTTTGAGGGTTTCTGGATAACAATGAATATTCCATTTCCCCTACTGCTCAGCTCAGGCACTCTGACATGACTTCATCTCACCACAGCACACACACACACACACACACACACACACACACACCCTCTCTCTTTCTCTTAGGCTATTCCTCTGTCTTCCTCTGCTAATATTGACCTTCACATACCACATGTGTGGCTTCATACTCTTACGTTTCCTGGACTTTCAATCACACACACACACACACCCTGCAGCTGCAGGACTGTCGCATTCGTTCAGCTCGGCCGCTGGAAGTCAAATTTGTAAAACTAAAAGACACCCGCTAACGAGAAACATCTACTTCCTTTTGATTACAAAAACCAGAACCAGACGCCTTCACACACTTGTTTGTTTTTTTTTTTTTCGGAGCCTTCAACATTCGTCTGTTGCTTTGATTTTAAAATTCCACATCCATCAAAATCAACTGAGTAAAAAATGGAAAAAAAAGAAAGATGAAAGTGGAGCTGATTAAAGCCGTTAGCTGTTGAAGGGGGTTGTCCTTGGGGGGTTTATGTTAGTTTATACCACAGCGCTGTTGAATTCTCGAATCTGATTGGCCAGAAGGTGTTGATGAATTTTCTATAACGTCAGAACTGTATTTGCTGTATAAACATAAGCTGGCTTTTGATATCCATGCGTTGTTAGGATTAAAGTTAGCCATATTGATATGAGGTTTGTGAAAGATGACAGCAGGTGTGGCTTAAGACACCACAAGAAGGAATTGTGTGTGTGTGTGTGTGTGTGTGTGTGTGTGTGTGTATGTGCGCGTGCATCCTAGTCTGACAGATTGATTGAAACTGAGTGAGAGTTCGACTGGGATCAGACTCGTAGCCAGAGTGCAAGTGTTGTAGCACGTATGTTGCCTATGGAGTGTGTATGCTGAAAGAAATAACACAAACTTGACAATCTGGCCTGCACATGGTGAGCAGAAAGAAAAAAGGAGAGCGAGAGGGAGAGTCCTCACTGTGGGCGTCTCCTCTCATCACAGTGTTAGCTGATTAGTATATGAAGATGAGATGTAGTGCACAGATTAGCCGAATCTAGCTAGTTTTTTTTTTTTTTTTTTTTTTCCACACTCAGACTCCAAGACCCCAAACACTTGAATCGATGTTCTGTTTGGGATCATGTTTTGAAAATATCCACAACACTGGAACGTGTAGAATTTGTTCTCATAATTTGAACATCTTTTATAGAATTTGTTTGAATGAATTTTAACTAGTTGATATTTACGCGTGTTTATACGCTGTTGTACTTTGTGCTAGTTCATAAACTCATTAGCTAGCCCGCCAGGTGAGTAAAAGCTCCAGTGTGCTACGCAATCCGATGTTTGTTACCCAAAACAAACTGAATGACTCGGGTAAAAAGTGATAGCTAGCGTAATGTCGTAAAGTATATCGAGCATGTTAGCTAGTTATGTACACTAATACACTCTAAGGGAAATAACGGGTTTCTGATTATTATCCTCTTCGAACAAAATTTCAAATGTAGTACATCGTCTTTGCGATCTCGACAAAATGTCAGTACGTTTTTTTTCGGTGTTGCTCTGGCTCCGCTTCACAAGAAAAATATTATTTGAGTGTCTTTTTCTCGTAATATGTGACTGCTTGTTATTCTAGTAGGAAAATTATACGATGGCTTTGCGCCGGACGTTATTTTGCTCGGTTTCATCGTTCCTGCGTGTTCCTGATTCTGTAATCTGTTCATGCTAATTAATTCACCTAGTAGAAATCGTTCGACAGTCAACCAGATCGTGAGTCAACCGATGTGTGTAGCGCAGCGACCTAGAACAAGTAGCACTATCGTGACAACAAATGCATGTGAATTGCATTGTTTACACATGGCTATGTAACAAATAACAACTTTTGTTTTTGTTTTGCAAGTCAGTAAAGAGTAGTTTTTTTTTTTTCTTTTTCTGATTGTTGAACCTGTCAGATGACATATAGCTACCAATAACAAAAAACTAATAGCCAGTGATTTGTCCATCCCTGTAGTGGTTGGTGGGCGTTCCTATCTGGAGTTACTGCTGGTTGCCATGGTTTCCCTGGTTTCCCAACAACCTTGGTACGATATGGCCACCAAACTAAATATAACCTATGCAAAAGCTTAACATTAAATCGGCCAAAAAAGGAAACATACATTAAAAAAAATAATAAAATAAAAATGAGAGGGGGAGGGGCAGGGGCGTGTCCTTACTCCCATTTTCAGCCCACTTTACTTCACCAACAATTCCTTTACCTCACACAGCCGCAGATCGCTAACCTTATTGAAAACAAATGACAAGTGGCCTTTTTGTTGCACTAAAAAATGTTTATTAGAAATCTGGAATGCTGAAAAATGAAGGTTGCTTGTGAACTTATTCCAAAGATTGGAATATTCCCAAACCATGCAGACGATGACTGTTGCGTGTTGCAGCAAGTTGTAGTATGGACTCTTCTGTGTAAAAACTTGGAGGCTGTTTCTTCTTTTCAGGGCATTTAATCAGGTTTGTGTGTCATGAACTCTGAAGGAAAAAGAGATGAAAAACAACAGAGATGGATTGAAAAAGACAAAAAAGAATGAGAGAAAGATGTGTGAAACAGAGTGAGTGTGTTATTATTTGCAGAGCACTGTTGTAGCCCATGTTGGCTGTTGTGATGTCATTTCCTGTCCAGCTGGAGGAAAAATAAAGAAACAGCGCAGAGGATGAGGGGAAAAGTAAACATTTTCCCAGCATGCATTTGGACGTTTCTCGTAGGAGTGTCACCAAAATCCATACAAACCCAGCTCAGGATTAGCGTATTGTCTCCGTGTCTGAGCTTTGTTCAATCTGTTTTGTGGTTTTGTTTTTTTTTTATTTGCTCTTCAAACATGTTTTATGCCAAGTAAAGACACCATGTCGTCATTCTCAAAGAAATTTCTTGTTGACCCAACGCTGAACCTTTGGTGTGGTCGTGTTCCAAACCGCAGCCCTGGCGCATGCTCAGTGGAGTGTGTTTGGTGTTTTGAGTGTTGTAATCAGATGCTGATGGGGTTAAATATTCGAATCGTCTCCTCACAGCTGTGCTCCAATTTCAGCCAAGAAGCCTGTCCTTTCTCTCTCTCCCTCTCTCTCTGTGTGTGTGTCTCTCTCTCTCTCTCTCTCCTTTCCTGGAACTCTGAGCCATGAATCATTGAAAGGACTTCCAGTGACCTAAACTGTCCCGCCCTTAATGCATGTTGAAAAGAACTAGGCCCCGTTTCATTAATGTATTCAATAGTAATCTTAGCTTCCCCTTAGAAGTAGCTAGCTAGCACTAGTAGTCATAATTATGAACGTAAAATCCTCTCAGAAATCCTGTCAGGTTGGCTCATACTAGCTAGCTATCACTAGTCACGATAATTATGGATATGTATTAATATGACTTTAAAATCCTCTCAGAAATCCTGTCAGGTTAGCTCATGGTACCTAGCACTAATAGAATTCATTTTATACATAAAATCCTCTCAGAAATCCAGGCAGATTAGCTCATGCTAGCTAGCTAGCTGGAGCTAGCATAATAATTATGAATATTTATTAATATCACTTTAAAATCCTCTCAGAAATCCTTTCAGGTTAGCTCATTCTAGCTAGCTAGCACTAATGAAAATTTATTAATATCGCTTTAAAATCTACTCTGAAATCCCATTGTTAGCAAGCTAGCACTACTAGTAGTAATTATGAACATTTATTAATATGAATGTAATATTCTCTCTGACATCCTGCCAAATTAGCTATCCTCATGTTAGCAAGCTAGATAGGACTAGTAGTGATAATTATGAACATTTCACATTCATGATGATGGACATAAAATTCCATGAGAAATCTTGTCAGGTTAGCTAGCACTAGTGGTGATACTTATGAGCATTTATTAATATTAATGTAATATTCTCTCAGAAATCCTGTCAGTTTAGCTTGTCTTAGCTAGCACTAGTAGTAGTAATTGTGAACAGTCTTGTCAGGTTAGCTCATCTTAACTAGCGAGTACTGATCATTATGGACATTTATTAATATGACTTTAAAATCCTCTCAGAAATCCTGTCAGGTTAGCTCTTGTTAGCTAGCCAGCTAACAATTATCTATAAAAAGACATATGTGTCCATGACCTTATTTCAGTTTTCCATATATGGATGCCCACATTGTCTTTTATGGACATCCAAGCACACACACTCAGAGCTGCTCTCATTTTCATATATGCTATCATAAGCTAGCCAGGTCGATAACTAGGTAGGTCAACTAATCAGCTTGTTTGATAACTGTCCAATTTAATAGCTAGTGAGTTTGAAATCTAGCAAGTTTGCTAGCTAGCCTGCTAGCCAGCTTAATAATTAGCAAGTCTATCTAGCCAGAACCCAGAATCACAAACATATCGTAACATTAGCCATAGAGAGCCAGATAGGGAAAGTTTTTAATGTAAAGCTCGCTTGACTGTTTAACAATAAACCTTTTGCTGCAGTGCTAGCCAGTCTGATACCTAGCTTGTTTGAAGACTACACTGCTACCTAGTTTGCAGAATAAAGTAACTAAGTTGCATCACTTGTCTAACTCGAACGAATCAGAACTGAATCTGGTGGTTGGAAATCTCATGCTATGCTAAGCTAACCTGCCTGTGGTTCAAAGCAGTGCACTGGTGTGCTATGCTAGTGCAATGCTAAGCCAGTCTTCCCAGTCTTGGCAGATTAAAGCCAGAATCATGGAAATTATTAACATTCCATTGCAACATGTGGTGTTCCATTTATTCTCACACACACACACACACACACACACACATGCACACACAAACACAGCACTGAAGAATGCTGGGATATCATTTCTTCACAAGAAGATGACAAGAAATAGAGAGACATGGACAGTGTGAATGAGTCATGGGTGAAGAGAGAAATGTGTGTGTGTTAGAGAGAGAGAAGATGGTAAACAATGAGACGGAGCAAAAGAACGGATGAAGAAAAGGGTAATGAGAATTGGTGAAAGATGGAGAGATCCTGAGAGAGAGAAAGAGAGAGAGAGAGAGAGACGCTACAAGAAGAGCCTCTCATTTTTCTCTCAAAAATGAGAGAAAGGGAGAGAGAAAGAGAATGAGAGACCGATTGAACTGTTCTCGACATCCCCACTGTCTCTGAGCGGAACAAAAGATTGGACAAACAAGATCCGGTGGTGTGGATTTAGGCCTAGAGATGGATAGCAGCAGAGAGACATCCAAGCTCAGTGCAGGAAATGGACGAGAGGAAAAAATTAGTGCGAGAGGAAGAGATTACTTCGTTTTGGAGAAAAGAATGAAGCTCAGGTGTTTCCAAATTGAATTCATGTGCTTCAAAATTATATAATAATGTGCTTTTCTCAATATTTCTATCATAGTCTGTTAAATAGAGTCCTTGGGTTTCGTTACGGTTTTTAACGCTCCCTCGTCTGTTTCTTCTCACGACCCAGAAAGTTACATCACACAAGAGCATGCACCCTCAGCAGCAGCAACATAGCTGAAGTGATTTTCTTTGCCTATTAGCTATCAAGCTAACTAACAATTAGCTGTCCGACCAAACTTGAGTAAAATTTACCTGGCGAAAATTCCAACTTGTTTGAATAAAAAAGGGACGAGGAAAGAAATTGTGGTAGCAGCTATTTCACTTCACTCAAAGTTTTAGTTGAACTTTGACCCTGCGAATTTGCATAAGTATCTTCTTTCTGAGAAAACTAAAATGGAGGAGATGAATAGCATTTAAATTGTACTTACACCTCACTATTTTCTTAAAGTTGCTTGTTGCTCACACTTGCAAAAGTAACCTAGCTAGCTAGATACCCTTAGCTGTTTACTAACATTATTTTAAATCTCCTTGTTACTCTGAATATTGGCTTGCTTGCTAACTGTTTCCTCTGAATATTGCTAGCTACCAAAGTTCCTTCATTTCCACATTTCCTCAGAATACCACATTTCCTCAGAATACCTTGCTTGCTAATTACTTCCGTCTCAATTTCATCTTGCTTGCTAACTATGTTGCCTTGGAATAACTTGTTTGCTAACTAAATTCCCTCATGATATCTTGCTTGCTAAATACATTCCCTCAGAATATCTTGCTTGCTAAATACTTTCACTCTGAAAATGACTTGGTAGCTAGCTAGCTAGCTTTGTAACTCCTCTACAGACAGACTAATTGGCTACATAAAACCGAATTCGCACATATCATCCCTCAGGTCTCCAAGAACTGCATCTAGAAAATACCTCATTTGAGCTGACGAAGTATAAGAAGCATTGGAAGTACTCTAAAGACTGCGACAGGAATTTAACCGAGGGGGAATTGGCGAGTCATCAAGGGTGCTTTTTAAGGGAATGCACTTTCTCATTTTCTCCCAGAAATGCACTTCTGCAACGTAGCCACAGTGGAAGTGGCTATATTTCAGCCATAAATCCTCATAGATCCATGTTTATTGAGGGAAAATGTGGAAAGCCAAGAGTCCATGTGGTGATTCTCATCTTGAGCCGAGAGAACTGATGAACTGATGTTTAAAACAGAGCGAGGGAAAGAGAACAATTGCTGCTCTCAGAATGATGCAAACTCAAGGCAAGAGATGGATGGAAAGAAGGATAGCGAGTAGACGGAGGACAAACGAGAAATGAGATCCCAGATCAGCCGTGTAAACGTGTATTGCAGGAAATTTGTTCTGGCACACTGGCATACTGCATAAACCATCAAAGAATCCTTGTGTCCGCCCCTCGTTCTCTCACACCCACCCTGTCGTCTTTCAATACTCCCTCGCTCTCAGGGGGAAAAAAAAAAACATACTGGGAATCCAGAGTTGCGCAACAGAAAAGCACTCTCCCGTTGTGAGTTTGGATCTTGACGATGCCACAGCTATCCATGGCCAGGATTCTGTGAGAGCGTAGTTGGTCGTGGTCTCTGGGTGGGAGGGACGACGATAGTCTCTCGCCTGTCAATCAGAGTATGTTAACCAGTCGCATGCATCCGTAAAGGTGGTTAGTGCTTTCCTTCAAGTGTTCAGCCACCCTGTGACTTTGAAAAAATACACTGGCTGGTTTAACGTACCTCGGAAGAAAAACATGCTAACGTTGACCTCTCCGGTTGGTAACTACCGTTAGCTAGTGGAAGGGAATTGGCAAAAATGACCAAACTGGGAGACAATGGGGTAAAAATCCATAAAGAATGACTGAACTGTATCTTGTCACTGTTGTAGTACCCTCAAGGTTACATCTTTTGTACCTTTATTGTGTATCATTACCTGTTGTATCTTTATTACTTTTAGAGTATTTTTTTAAAGATACACAACAGGTGAAAGATTCATGATATCTTGTCCCCTAGGTCTCGAGTCTTGAGTGTGTCGGGGTGAGCATGGTGGAATGTGTGCAACCAGTAGTGGAATATCTGTTACACAGCTGAGAAACACATCACCTCTTCCCTCTGGAACGTTTTTCTCCTTTCTTTGTTTTCTTTTGTGTGTGTGTGTGTGTGTTTGATCTTTCTGTCTGACAGCACATGTCTCTTTGGCATCCTACCACTCACTACTAATGACAGGCTAATTGAGGAGAAAATGAAAACGCCTCAAGGCCTCGTCACTCTCTCTTTTATCTCTTGCGCTCTTTAAAAGTCGTTTGGGATATTCTGATATTGGGCTGCGTCCTGATTACGCATGTAATCCATTTGTCACCCTGCCATCTCTGTTTGTGCTTGGTCGATTATTCACTGCAATTTTAAGGGACATTTCATTAGTCGTTCATTAGATGGGCTTTTGGAGAAGTATGGCATCAAGTCAACATGATTGCAAGGTTCATGAGACAGAAGGCATTGAGAAATGGCGACCGAATGTAAACAGGAGCAACAATATAACATTTAAAGCTATTTCCATTAATATTTGCTTTATTTTTGTAGCCAAACAGCTCGCATATCAGCTTACTTATGGGACACTTTTCTGGCCACAAGCTTCAGAATCTTACATACTTTTCACCTGTTTCTGGTGGGTAAACAAACTTTTAAACTGTGACTCTGAGCTTTTCGGAGCAGGATATAACAATGGATTGAAAAAATGTGCAGAATCTCATCTTCCAAAGTTCTTAGAGTTTTTTTTTTTTTTTGAAGACTGTAGCACTGGTTAATGTGATAACAAACACAAAGTCTGTGATTGGTCGGTTGCAGTGTCAGTCAAAAAGCCTCCTCTTGGGAAAGTAGGAGGTTCTTGGCCACTTTAAGTGGCAAAAAGTAGATGACCGCTAATGCAAGGTATTTAGCAAGTCATTATTCCAGGTAACAGTGATAGTTTATCAGAACGTTATAGTCCTACCAACTTTTGTTTCTAAAATGTTTAATCTGTAGACGTTCCTCCGAAAATGTCATTCCTGCGACATGTTTTTGTTAACGCAAATGTTTTTGTGAAACTGGGAAAATTACATAACTTTGTGTGAACATTGGAGGAGTGTTGTGTTTTGTAACATTACATCAAAACTGTATTATAACCTGTAGAATACGTTACTAAGCATTCTGATAACGTTCTCCGTTAGCTAGCTTGTTAACTAGTTTAGTTAGCTTATTAACTTAGCTGAGAATAATTATTATATTTATTAAACTGTGGTAAAAAGTGATGAAAAGATATTTAGGATAAACAATGAGGTATCAGATATGTTCCACTCTCTTCATAGATATGTCCAAGACAATGTGCTAAAAAAAAATTCTAAATACGAAAAGAGTTATAGTGGCAGGTGAACATTTAGCTGGCATAAAGTTTCAGCGTACTAGTTTTGGGTTGGGTAACTGGTTTTAGCCGGCACACTTTTGTCCTCTTATCGCTTTGTGATGTTGGAAACGCAATTTTGTAAAACTTTTGAATAAAAGTGTACCATGTGCATGTAGCTGGCTAAGCACATCTGTGATCACTGGTGTATATTCAGTCTTCTGGATGTAGGTGAATCTAACACACACCTACAACCACACAAAGCTAACCCTTTTGTCTGTTATTCCTGGAACGTCTTGGCTTTGTTCAGTAATACGGGCTGTTCTTTCCTGAAGAAACGTTACTACGAAGGATGTTGCATCATCTGTTTGTTTGCGTGAGGAAAAGAAGTCTCTTCCTGACCGACGTCCACTTATTAATAACTCCCTCATTCTGAACACTTCACTGCTCCCTCACACCACATGGGTGTGGAGGGAAACAGCTGGGAGGAATGTGTGTGTGTGAGAGAGAGAGAGAGAGAGAGAGAGAGAGAGCGCAATTGTGCTGCGAAAAGCGACCGTTGACTTGTCTAGTATTAGTCTTGGTTGAAGTTGAAATTGAAATTGAGGAACATAACAATCTCTAATTCTTGATTAATTGAAATGAAAGTTAAATAATTGCTTATTCATTTTTTTGTCTAGAGAAAAATGAAATATATATATATATATATATATATATATATATATATATATATAAAATAAAAAATATAATAAAATCATTTTTATTAGTAAAATAACAGAATATGAAGATTAATACTGAATTAAAATCAAGAAATTTAAAGTAAATTAAATAAATTAAAATCTTAAGAGATGAAGATTCTTGATACTTAATTTTAATTTTAAGTTCTCAAATACGCAAAATACAGAAATATGAAGACCTCTAATTCGAGAGCTCAGTCCAGGAAGATGAAGATCACAGATCCTTGATTAAGATTCTAGAGTTCCGGCATCTGGCATCTGAGTTCTGCCTAGAATTTAATTTTTGCATAAATGACTGAAGTGTATCTCTGGCCTGTTTTCAGAGGTGTGTGTGTGTGTGTGTGTGTGTGTCCACTGGGGACAGTCTTGGCGTGTGGCCCTGCATCCCCACATCCTGTTGAGAAGTGCTGCTCTGTTCATATCTCGTTCTCACGTCGCGCTTTCTCTCTCTCAATTCTCTCTCTCTCTCACACACACACACACACACCATTGGCCGGCTCACGCTAATCTATCCGACTCGATAGGAGACCCTCGTCTCTCGCCTGCAGGGTTCCGGATGTTTCCATGCAGCCCGGAGAGAAAGACAAACGCAAGAGTATAAGAGTGTGTGTGTGTGTGAGTGAGTGAGGAATGGGGGACTGAGAATGAAATTCTGAAACTGTGCAAGAGAAAGACTGAGTGAATGAGAGCACCACAGGAAGTCGGAAAGAGCTCCAGAGGTCACTTCCTGTGTGCAAAGCTTTTAAACTTTCACTGCAAAAGGCCACGGCTTTAGACACTTCGTTGTACTATAGTTTATTCATTTGAATATCAGCATGTAGGATTAGTCACTGTTTAGTATGAATAGTTACTGTTACTCTATAGTGTGAAATACTAGTGAAATCTACTAGATGTTAGTACTATTAACTTGCAAGGTTACTACTCTTACTCTTTCTTTTAGTACCAATTAATACTACCATTCTACTTTAATATTCAGTACTACTAAAATTATTACTACTACTTTGTGCTATCATTCTACTATTAATATTCAGTACTACTAAAATTATTACTCTTACTTAGTACCACCATTGTACTTTTCATATTCAGTACTACTAAAATTATCGTTCCTACTTAGTACTACCATTCTACTTTTAATATTCAGTACTACTAAAATTATTACAGCTACTTAGTATGTAAAGCTACTGTAATGTAGGTAAGATTACAATCAGTCTATAGTATTATCTTTTAGTTTAGTATGAGTATTGGATCTGTAAGGTTTCTTTGAGCATTTAGTATCTAGAGTGCTACTACCTTTAGTTTCCCCTTAGATTAGTACTACTATAATGAATCTTTAGTGTGTGAAATACTAGTATTTTTCGTACTTTTAACCGGCAAGGTTTCTCCTCTTACTGCTAATGCTGTTATTCTATTTTTAGTATTCAGTAATTTAAAATTATTACTACTACTTATTATGTAAAGCTTCCATAATGTAGGTAAGATTACTATTGGCCTATAGTATTACCTTTTAATCTGTTAGATTAGTATTGGTATTTGATTTCTAAGATTACTTTGAGGATTTCCTATGTAAGAGTACTACTACCTTGTTGGATATAAAATTAGTGTACAGTATACTAACTGTTACTCTTATGTGAAGTACTAGTATTTTAATACTGTTAGCCTGCAAGATTCTTCCTGTTCATATTCTACTTTTAGAGTTCAATATTTAAAATTATTCCTATTAGTTAGCATGTAAAACTACTGTAATGTAGGTAAGTTTACTGTTAGTTGATAGTATTACTTTTTATTACATACGATTAGTAAGATTACGCTGAGCGTTTAGTATGTAAGAGTGCCTCTACCTTTTAGATGTTAAGATTAGTATTATTTTTTTGTATGAATACTATTAGTACTATTAACCTGTAAGGTTGCGACTTTTCAATACTTAAAATTACTACTACTGCTTAGTGTGTAAAGCTTCTGTAATGTAGGTAAGATTACTATTGGTCTATAGAGTACAGATGATAGTATTACTCTTCAGCACATAAGTTAGTAAGATTACTGTGAGCATTTAGTATGTAAGAGTATTACAAATTTTTTTTATAATTTTTTAAAATTAATTATTTATAATAATATAATATTAATAATAGTAATATTAGTATTTTTGTATGTTACTGTAGTCACTATTATCTTTTTATATGTACAAATGCAAGTATTTTATTCAGCACTTAAAATTACTACTAGTAACATTATGTATAATATTTAGTATGCAAAATTATTAGTAGTGTGTATGAGTACTTTTACATTCCCAGGGTGTGTGTGTGTGTGGGACTGAGCATGTTATGTGCTCTAGCCTGCAGACTGCAATTGACATGGCACATGTGGAGTGATTTCCCGTTTCTCTGACGATTTCTTCTCATTCTTTGAATCTTTAATAAACAAAAAAAGCCTGAAACCCCAAAGAGGCCAGATGGATTAAACAAATAAAACACTGCTGGACTGCGTCAAGACTGCAGCGGAGAAATAACCAGCGGCGGCCGTCAATCGAAGAACAGTAGAGTGGCTTAAATCATACGGAAGCTATTAAACAATTGTTAGCTGATTCAACCTCCTGAAGAGATTCGAGTTAAAAAGACTTATAACTCCGACTGAGACGGTGCCAAGCTGCGACCTTTCAAAGCTCGGCGCTCTTTCAAACTTCTTGGCACAAGAAGGAAGGAAACTTTACACGGGACTGAGATTAAAGGGAGGGAGGGTGAGGGACGGAGGAAACGGACAACATGCAGATTTAAAAGCTGATTGAATTTACTCATCGTGTCATTCGGGATTTTTTCTGTGTTCTTCTGCGTGCTAATGAGATGGGGTCATGACCCGCGTAATAACCTTTAACACCCATTTCAAACACGTGCCAAGACCTACGAGGTTTCTCCAAAAACGACTTCCGAAAGTCTGTATAAACACAGGAAGCGTGTGGATGAAGTAATACCGTAGCAGTGCTTTTTCACACACAGATACACTCCGAGTGACCCATCTTCAGAAAACACACATGGCTCCGCTGTCACTGCATTATCACTAGTTTCCAAGGAGATGGACCCAAACACCTGCACATATGCTTCCTTTTACTGCACGCCATTGGGGGGGGGGGGGGGGGGGGGGGGGGGGGGGGGGGGGGGGGGGGGGGGGGGGGGGGGGGGGGGGGGGGGGGG
>CM075027.1:15812995-15867903 GCA_037576675.1 Pangasius sanitwongsei
TATTATCTTTCTCTCTTTTTTGCTCCCACCCCCCCCCAAAAAATTCTTTTTTTTTTACCTCACCCCCCCCCCCCCCCCCCCCCCCCCCCACACACACACACACACACACACAATTCAGCATCTGTAGTGAAACTGGGGAGTTAGGAATAAATGCATGACGTGCAGGATGTCCTGAACCTGTCTTCATTTTAAATTAAAGTGCTGTTCAATAAGAGCGAGATATTTTAAAGCAAGTGTTTCTTAAAGCAGCTGATCCAGAATCGAACGCTGCCATGGACTCGATCAGTACAAGCCGTTACTCTATCCTCATGCAGACAAGCTGAACTCTCCTGGGGCGTGTTACACTTTAGCACCTTGCAAAAAGAGACACTGCCTTTAAGCCACCTGCAACAGGAGACAGGGGTCAAAGGTTAATGTTTTCCAATTCACCTCGCTCGTGTGCTAAAGAGGAACGGGCTCTCGAACTTGACCCCAGGCCTCGAGGTTAAGAGACATGAGCCAGGTTTTTACGACACACAGATGAGCTGTTAAAGTCAGTTCAGGTCAGCTGGATAGTGCGAGTGTATGGATGCAAAAAAGAACGAACTCTGACAGCAGTAGCTAGCCAACAAATTAGCACTGATATTGCTAAACTATGTAAATATACATTTAACGTTTCAGAGTGGACTTGTCCTTTAATATGTGGGGGGGGACAAGAGGATTGTTTTTCAGAAAATCAGGACCTGAACTTGCGATAAAGACATTAAGATATGAACTCATTTCCTGCAGCGTACAGGACGTTATAAGGAAACGTTTGTACAGGAACCCGCACTAATGTTCCAGTATTAAAGCAGCTTGTGTGAAGAGAGGTGTGTTCAGTGACCGCAGGTGTTTTTTACTGTTCACTGGTAAACGAAGCACACGCTGCGGAAGTAAGAATGAGAGCTGAAACGGAGGGGCAGGTTTAAAGCGTGTTTTTATCTTTTTTACATTTGCAGTCTCCATCATGAGAGCAGCTTTCGTTGAGGTTTTGTGCCGGAAACGTTGACCATGTGTGTGGTGATGAACTGAGCTTGACATTTCCAGGCTTCTCGTCTTCGCATTTGGCTTTTGTTTCACTTTTTTTTCACCCCAAACAGGAAAGATGACCCGATTAACAGGAAATCTCACCCTTTCCACTGTGACCAGGGAACATTTTGAAAGAAAAGATGAACAGATTGTTAACAAGGACAGACTATTAGGTCATTTTTTTCATTAAAGATGCGAGTCAGTCTGCTGACCGGAGTAAAGTTGTTCTGGCACAGCTTATGTTTTTACTTAATTTTTTTTTTTTTATTATTTTGCATTTAGCAAAGAAAAAAAACAAATGGTAAGAAATAATGAATTTAGCATTTACAAAAACGCAAAGGTTGAGAGAATTTTTTTTACCCAGGATTTAGAAGGAATCTAAAATTGAGTTTTGTATTATTCTTAAAACGATTTTTCCAGCTAGCTAGCATGGTCACCTATATTTATTAAGTAACTTTAATTTAAAAAAAAAAAAAAAAAAAAAAAAAAGTGAACAATGTAGTTTTGAAGCGTTTATAGTTTAGTTTATACAAGTCATATTTTGTCATATAAACATACAATTTTCACCTCCAATAGGAAACGCAGCAGGAACGTGAACACATTCTTGCTAGTTTTAACGAATATTCAAATGCATTCAAATACTACTCAGAGTAATTGAAATGTAATTCCAGTTTTAAAAGCATTAAGTTGTTAAACGATACTCAATAAACAATACCCAGTAAACGATACTCAGAAGAATTGTTATGTATGCCAGTAAACAGGAAAAAAAAGTATTGACTATTTCAGGGCCAGAAAACCTTAAATCAAACCCTGAACTGAAGAAACTAACCAAATCCAATGCAATGATGATATTACAAAACGCAGTTTCTCAAAGGTATCTTTGGCGTGATAGAATTATTGAAGGGCCAGAAATACTTTTACAGGTTGCACACTGCACCTTTAAGTGCCAGGCGATGCATTCTGTATGCTTCCTGAATGCTCTGATTGTTATCCTTAGCCCAGTGATGCTTTATTCCACAGCAGAGAGTTTAGCTGAGGACAGATGTGTGTGTGTGTGTGTGTGTGTTCAGCACTTCTGATTCAGGACTCGTCGCAGTTAAAAGGCTTTTTTGGTTTGGCTACGGCATCAACACGAGCTTCCGAACGCTGACAAAACCGCGACCACAAAACCACCGTACAGCCTGTCAGCAACTTCAGCTCTGCAATTCCTCATTTGGGGTTTTAAATCGGTGTCAGCGTTGTGGTGGTTAAGTTGCGAGTTGTTGTGGAGACTTGTCATGTCGCGTCCCGATGAACAACAAAAAATTATGACCTGGCGAGTGAAAACATTTTATTTAATATAGAATGTGAATGTAATAAAGCAATAAAGCAATTATATGACATTATTTATTAAATACATTTTTTCCTAGACATTTACTGATTTCAAGCTTGAAATTGTCCTGTTCTATGAGTCAGATATAATTTTATACATTTTCTGTTAGAAATAAATGCTTTAAATACGCAAAACCATTTTGGGGTTTTTATTTATTTATTTATTGTTTATTTTTATTAACTTTTTGCTGGTATGCCATTTGACGCCACAGTCAACTTTGACACAAAACTTCTCAAAAAACATCTGTGAGGCTATATCTTGTGGTAGCTGGCTTAAATCAGCAGCATAGCAACAGTAACCAAGTGTGGGCGGGGCTTAGGGCTAGTTAATGAAAAGGCAGTTCAATAAAAGTTTAATTGTGATGGACAGAGAAATACAGCTTGGCTTCATATTGTGTGTGTGTGTGTGTGTGTGTGTGTGTGTGTGTGTGTGTGTGAGAGAGAGAGAGAGAGAGAGAGAGAGAGACACACACACACACACACCTTTCCCACATAAGCTCATCTAATATCCAGGTTCATGTTCCCTCTGATGTGTGTGTGTGTGTGTGTGAGAAAGATCAACTCGGTGGACAGTGTGTGTATTGTTCAGGTTGAGGAACTGCTGAGTGCAGGTTAAACATTAACGTTTATCACAATTCAGACGAATTACATGCCGCTTAACAACTCGAAGTGGACCAGGAAGTTTAAAGAAAAAAATGAAACGTACACTTTTGTCCACTTCTGCCGTAATCGATCAGCCGAGACAGGTTTAGTGTCCGGCATTTGCTTCCTTAGTCTAAAGGTTGAAGTTTTTATGAAGTAATGCAAGTCAACCAAATTTTTTTTCCACATAACTATCTGTCTAAAACCACATCGAGTTGTGACTTACTGAAATCGTAAACCTAAATCATGTAGCTGCAGCACTGTAACGTGAGCCCTCTTAGTAACGGCGGCCATCTTAGACAACCGGAAACTCAATCATTGGTGGATTGTCACTCCGCCCCCTGCGGATGATGCTGTAGTTCCGCTTTAGACTTAATTGCGTAAATACACGTCTTTCTGCTATTTTGCGAAATCATTTGAATAAGTGACTTTAGCTACATGAGCCTCGTAGCTAATGAGAACTAAAGCATCGAAAATCCGACAACAAACACGTCTTCGCTGATCAACTATATTTGGGCTGATCAGGAAAACTGTTTTTCATTTTAGGCTAAAAGGTTCCTTTAATAAATATTAGCACCCTGCTGAAAACATACTATTAGCATTTATTGTTTATAACACAGCGCTCTTGAATTCTTGAATCTGAATGGTCAGAAGGTGTTGATTAATTTTCTAGTAGAACAGCATGTTCGGTATCATTCTGTTATCGCAGGTTTATATTAATTCACTCATCCTAATACGTTGTTATTTCTATAGTAACAGCTCATTCACAGGAACTTGTACGGTGGACGATAATATATGATAATATATAATCTAAAGCTAACGATAGATAAACATCTGTGAAATAAACAAACATTTCCAGTGTCAGCGCTTTGTAAGTTTTTTACGTTTTCTGACATGGGAAATGTTCAGGTCAAAGGAGTTTCCGATTTCTCGTAACATATCAAGTTTTTTTCTTTTGACTCACATTTAATTACATAGTAAATTAATTTCACGAGAGAGAGAGAGAGAGAGAGAGAGAAACAGGTGTTTAGTAATAAGTGATAAGTCGTTTCGTCGATGTTCCACGACGTTAAATGTAGCTATCAACGATTAAAAAGCATGACGTGTCATTCATTAATAAATTAAATCATTGTAATCATAGGAAAATTTATGTTTTGTAAGAGGAATTACGCACTTTCGGACATGCTGTTTTAGGAAAATAATCAACTTCAGGGTGGCAGCATTAACACCGCTTCATCACACCACCCCGTTGTGGATTATTTTCCTGTGTTGTCTTATCTCGTACTTACTGCTATCGCCGATATTGAACCTAATATAGGTTTCTGTGCGTCCAATAAAGTGAGCAGTGAATTGTAGTGATTAAAATTGGTCTACCAAAGAATACAAGAGGGACAGGAAGACAGAAAGTGAAAAGAAAAAGAGGAGGAGGATGGAACGAGGGCTGTTTACAGACAGCAGTGTTGGATATGAGCTAGTCAGAAACTGAGAGAGCGCAAGAGACAGAGAGAGAGTAATGCTCCAGTGTCCCACTTTTCCAGCTGAGTCACTGACACGCCCTGATCCTTTGTGTATATACGAATGTGTGTACTCTAGCTATCTGTTTATCTCGCTATCTAACTGTCTGTCTATCTATCTAGGTTATAGATAAGTAATATTTATCTTAAGCTTTTAGCTTAATCTTTAAACAAAACTATTTCTGTCTTAGGCAACAGTATAATACAGATTCTAGCTATAATATAAAACTAGCTAATAGTGAGGCTAAAGATTGAACTAGCTAGCACATAGCTGTCGAGTGTTTTAACCAGAAAATAAAAAGGTATAGTGACAGTGAAAACAAGACCGAAGTGTCGGGGATATCAACATTTACCTCAGATGTGGTGTTAAATTGCTAAGAAAATGCGCAGTACAGCTAAAATTGCTCTCTGATTATACTTAGCATCATTTAGAACTACTGATTATGCTTATTAAAACTTAGAGCTATAAGATTTTTTTTTTTTACTTCAGTGAAGCTGTCAATACCAGAAGAATGTGCTCTACATTTGATTGTAGAACAACACGAGGTCAGGTTTTTCAATTTAGCCAATGTACCGATGTCTCTCCAGTGTGGACTAGCCAGTTTGCTAGTTGCTGGTTTAGCTACATAGCCAGCTGTTGGCTTTATCGTCATCGTAAGCTTGCTAGTTTTTTACTTTGTAAAAGTAAAGTATTTAATAAAGTAAGGTATTTCTGTGAGAAGCATCACTGCAGTAGCTAAACAGTACCTGCATAGTTAGCATGTTCAGTACTTCAATACTCAACCTTTGCCAACAGAAAACAGGAGCTGTGTTTTTGCATAGTTCCTTTTGAATAGTTAGTGGACAGTTCCATTTGGACAGCTATTGGATAGCTATTGGTCAGTTCCATTTGGACAGCTATTGGATAGCTATTGGACAGTTCCATTTGGACAGCTATTGGATAGCTATTGGACAGTTCCATTTGGATAGTTTTTACTGCCTGCTTAAGACTGGCACCAGTTGGAACTAATGGTACTTAAGTGTTCAGTACTGCTTTGTTTGTACAGTGTTACACAATATGCAACATCACCTACACAGACTGATAATTGTTGCTATGTTATGGCACCATGAAGAGATGTAGGAGCAAATATGAGAAACATAGTTAATCCTAGGACAACTTCTTTTTATTCTTCTTATACCTCAGCAAAAAAAAAAAAAAAAAAAAAACACAGCTTGTCATGTTACTGAGAAACCAGAAACCGTAAACTTCTCTGTCCTTTCGGGGGAAACGTACCTGCTGTTATGAAGTTCTGACACTGGAGACTCCTTACTTAAATGTGACCGCAGAAAGCTTTAGCATATTAAAGGTCATATGTTTTTCTTTAAGATCCTGTGTAGATTGTTACTATAGAAGCATATCAGAATGAGTGCATTGATATAAACCTGTTTGGTTTTTTTTCTTACAACCAGCACTACTGTCAGGGCTGCTGTTATAGAAAAGTAATCAACACCTTCTGCCCAATCAGAGTCGAGAATTCATCAGCGCTTTGGTATAAAAGTAATGAGGCTCATGTGTCAGGGCTTTAATAAAGTCCAGCTGGTGTGTGTGTGTGTGGTAAATTTACAGTACATGTGTGATTGCAAAAGATAAACAGAGACTTACAAATTAAACACACACTGTAGTAAACACTGACCTTTAATTCCACTTGTGACCACACACACACACACACACACACACAGAAAACTAGTGACCTTTAATGTTACTCGCTCTGACACACTGGGGCTGTCCCGCGCGCAGACTCGCGCTCTGATTGGTCAGCGCGGGGCCGCGCGCTCAAAGGAAATGGGTCGGGTTAGCAGGTCACGTGCTGCCTTTAGCTCCTCTCGCAGCGCAACGGATTCTCACTCGCGCTAGTGCGCGCACACCGGCGAGTCTGTGGTAACGTACGCACGCACCGGCAGCGAGCTCGCGCGCAGCTCTTGCTTACTGAGTGCTTGGGGCGGCGCGCGTGGAGGGAAGTCGCGAGGATGACCGCGCGGGAGTGAACCCTGGAGGCGCATTGCAGTGTGGGAAAGAAGGACATGCCTGCTTAGCGCAGTCTATATATATATATTTTAAAGCGAGATACTGAGGAAGAAAAAAAACACACATACAGGTGGGTCATTTAATGTTTCCTGTTACCGGAGCTCGCGCACGCCTTTGCAACGCGTTTGTGTTGCAGCTCATAATTTGATTAATACAACCAAAGAGGTCACACACACACATGCACGCATGCGCTTTCCTTTTGACCGTATGTTTGCTTTGCTTTGCTTTATTGTGCACGTGTGTGTTGTTCGGTTGCGTGTGTTTTTTTTTTTTTTTGTTTTGTTTTTTTCTTTTTTTGTTCGCGCGCAGCTACAGATATAGATGTCCCATTGTGAGTGCTGGATTGTTCTTTCCCGGTATTGTTGGTCGGGTGTGGAAGTGCAACTCAACCTCCACTCTACTTTGCTATTAATAGATTTTTATTTAAAGAAAGAAAGGAAGAAAGAAAGAAAGAAAGAAAGAGTCCCTCTGGTAAATGGGCGGGACGCACGCGCAATCTGCAGGAGGGGCGACCTCGCGCGCGCGCGCGCACACACACACACACACACACTCGGGGAAAAAAATCTGACGATGACTAAAAGTTTTCTCAAATGGCGGCCTGGAGATAACGATACTATGCGATACTATAGGATGTTGTGCGTGTATCAGGTTCGTGCTGTTTGTGTTGGAGTGAGCAGCCTCCGTTTCTGTGTCGTCACACGCCATACCCTCGAGCACGCTGTGCACGTGACGCATTTGTTTACTCGCGTGCATGTTCCCGGGTTACGTGACTGAGTCTCACGTCGCCTCTGTTTCCGTCACTAAACTGTAATCCCCAATGAAATGCACGTTAAAGTGGATGGATAAGAAGGAAAGTAGACATTAGGCTAGCTGACAGAGGTTCATCCGTAACACCTAGACTGAGCCTCCTGCTGGGTTGAAAGCCTCCTTCTGGGCGGAAGTGTGAGGGAAATTTAAAGTGCTCCTCAAACCAGAGCTTCTCTCTTAGTGTTATGGAAACTAACGTTAAAAAAAAAAAACCCGCAAGTAGTTGTGGAGGTGGTGTTTTTTTGGTTTTGTAGTTTTTGCTGACTCTTAGCTGTACTAATCTCTCGATCGTCCAATTAAACGCTTTCTAGAATGTATACGTCCCGCCCCCTTGCTCTACAAATGTAGCTGTTTTTGAAGTGGTTCATCTGTTACGTTTTTACTCTTTGCGTCTTACACAAATTTATGAGGTTATTTCGTTGGAAGAAGGCGGCGTTTGTGCGAGTTGGGAGTTACGTGACTTTTCAGAAGAACTTTGTACACACTTTTGGGTTGTTTGATACCGGAATGTCGCTACCTCAGACTGATCGAGAACGTGGTTCCGTGTTTGTGCATCATCGGGGCGTTTCCATCAGTGAGAGTCAGTGTTTTATCACGTAGCGTAATATTTAAAAGTAATTACCAGCCTGACACTAGCTAGACTTCGCTCCAGTATGTACGGAATAACTCCTAAAACCACACTGCTTCTCATCTTCTAGGTTTAGGATATCGTCCTGGTTGAAGTCGAGAAGTTTGCGTGAAATCAGTGGTAAAAATCGTTCACATTTGGGGTGGGGGGGAAGCCTCATTAAACTCTCTATTGTTCTATATATTTAGCTAGCTAAATGTTTGGATTCAGAGGTGTGGCCTATCTCGAACACGATTGGCTGCTGTGTAAATCAGTCAAGCCCTTCAACACTCGAAATGAAATCACAACTCTTAAGCCAGTTCATGGGAACACAATAGAGAAAACAAGAATTATCTGGATTTTGTAAAGTTAGTGACAGTAGCTAATGTTAGCTTAAGCTTGTTTTACACGTTGTGCGACTTCAGTGGTGGTTTAAGATTATTACTTGTCACGCTGTACGAGATCTAAATAAAATCTGGGAAGAATTCTATAACAGATTGTGAGATCTCTCTGTAAAGATTATACGCTGAAGATCCTCTAAGGATAGACCTGCAATTAAAGCGCATTTCTACGTTTTGATTATGTCATTAATCATTACAATGATCACGTAAAGCCTTGAAGCAGTTGCTTGTGAAGTAGCTAAGAATGTTTGGTAACGCATGACTAATTAAAACAACCGTATCTTGTTACGTAGTTGTTTGCGTAACGAAGTGTATGTAATATCTGTACTGTGTTTAATTTACGCAGAACTATGTTTTTGTTTTGAAAGATTTTTTCGTTTTAATGGCCAAGCAAGGGCTTGTTTTGTCCAGCATGGGGCTTCATATTGCTGAGTAAATTTTCTAGAAGACTTTTACCTGTCTCCAAACGTGTTTCGACCACATCACCATGCAGACACAGGCGTGGGAAGAGATAATATTGACTAATAACGTACTCGTATAAGATTCACCCTCGCTCTGATCACATCCGAATCTGACTCTGTGTTCGTTTTGGAGCGCCTGTTAGTCACAATCCAGCCAAATTCCGATGGATTCCACTGAATTTCAGCTCTACATTTTTTGGGGTTTTTCTTCTCTCATTTGGAAATGCAGAACATTTTATAAAAGAAACATGCTTTATGACCACGTTGTCTTTAATGCATACGTACATCTATAGAAAGCTATTCTGCATCTCACATTGTTATATAATAACCTGTCCATGTTCCGCAGATTTCGCAGTGGGTTTTAGCATCTAGCGACGCAGCGTGTTTGTGTGTGTGTGTGTGTGTGTGTGTGTGTGTGTGTGGGCGTAGGTGTGAGATCATCACGTCGTGTGTTATTTGTATAGTTTGCGGAGGTCTGCATTCGGCATAGCCGTCTCGTCTGGCGTTCAGTGAACGCTTAGATTCGGCTTGTTGGTTCTTTGTTGAAAGAATAAAACGCAGAAGTGTGTGTGAAAGAGAGACAGACTGGACCTTGGATCGCAGTGATAGTAAAATAGTGAATGCAAAAGGAACTGTACTTAAGCCTGAGACACGGTGTGTGTGTGTGTGTGTGTGTGAGAGAGAGAGAGAGAGAGTCACTAGATGACTGGATGAATCCTGTCCCTGGGTAGCCCTGACCACAATGGTGCATTGATTGAACCGGACGCTGTGTGTGTGTGTGTGTGTGGATCTTGTGACTGCGCCATCGTACTGCGGGTGTCCCGTCCCCCTGTGTGTGTGTGTGTGTGTGTGTGTGCGTGCAATGCAGGATCCCCTGCATTTGTTTCCCACAAGTCAGCACAGTAACAGCTCGTGTCATGCAACCTGAGGGTGTGTGTGTGTGTGTGTGTGTGTGTGTGAGGGAGGGAGAGAGAGAGAGAATAATGGACTGTATCTGGAGACTGTGCAGCTGTTGTAAATCCCAGTAGTCTCTTTACGTCTATCTCTCTCTCTCTTTTGCAGTGATGCTGCCAAAGTAAGTGTGTGTTGCGTTGCATAACCCTTCAGTCTCTGTCTCTGTCCCAGATACACAGTACACAGGTTCACAGACGTCCACTGTCACTTTCAGGGTCTGGAGTTAACGTTGGGTTTTTTTTTGTTTGTTTGTTTTTGCGAACGAGTTTCTGCTAATTCTGAAGACTTAAGGAAACCAACCATCGATAGGAGAAATCGCGCTAAAATGAAACCATGATCGTGCCAGGCGTTTGTGCCGACACGTCTCACGTTATCTTACAGCCCGAATCGGCTTTGCGTCGTTCCTCATCTCGGGGGAATCGTCGTGCGCAAGCTTGCCTCGTCCCTGTATTACGTCTTTATATTTTATTTACATTCCTTTTTAAAAAAAAATCGAATCAGCATTTTCTTAGCTGTAAAACAGCACGCTGTGTTTTGACATAAGATGGTGGGACGAAATTAAGCTCCGACACTGGAGACTCCTTCCTTAAATGTTAAATAAACATCTCACAGAAAATTTCACCATATCATTATTTTTTTTTGTTAAATAAACTGAATTTAAAAGGTTATTATTAGTCTTCGATTATGTCTGGTGCTCAGATACTGATATTTTAGATTAAGAAGTGAAACTAACCTCTGTGTTTGTGCAGCTTGCGTGTTTTTGCTTGGTGCTTGTGTGTGCGCATGTGTGTGTGTGTGTGTCAGTGTTTGTCACTGGCACATGCTTTTGTTGTTGTTCGAATGCTGCGTCACCATGACAACAAGAGAAACTCAGTCAGTCCCGCCCACTCTGCTGGGTCAGTCGGTGAGCTGTGTGCAGGGATTTAACACGGGGATTTGTTTAATCAGCTTTATGCTCCTGCAGATGCTACAAAATAACATTTAGTGCTTTCTGCTCTGTTTGCTCTCAGTCAGTCTCAGCCTGGGGGGGGGGGTGTTAAAGTGGCATTTGTAAGCTTTACCCAACAAAAGAAGTAGCGAATAGGGCCGGGTGATAATATTGTGATAAATTATCAGTGCTTTTATAGATAGGGTTGGGCGATATGCCAGAAATATCATATCGCGATGATACTTTATCGTACGATACATATGTATCACGATATGGCGCAAAACAGTATTGCGTGAAAACTGAAATTAAATAACGCGCACTCTTAATTGTCCTAATGGAAAAGATGAGTCTGTGTACTGAGGATTAACGTGAAACCAATCATAGTTTGTAATTGTTTGTAACGATACATGCGATATTTCAAAGTTGTGCAAAATATTACATTTTTCCTTAGTAAATACATTTTAAAAGCACCACTGGTGGGTGCGGGCGGGACTGATGAAACTGGTTTACACTTGTGGCAAATTCTCTTGTGGTTCTTGAAGGACGATGTAGTAAACATTGCTTAACGTTTCCTGCAATGCAACATCAATAAGCAGCCATTATCACGATGCAATATTATATTTACTTCATTTCAAATGTTGAAACAAACAGACCTAGTGAAATAAAGTAAAAGTAAAGACAAATTATAATTGTTCTCTCTCTCCACCCTGATCTCTCTCTCTGTTTTTATCTCTTCTCTCTTGGGGGAGCGGATATTAAAGGATAACAAAATGGCTATTTGAACTCACTCTCTCCATCTGCTAAAGCAATGCTTAACCTTTACACACACGTGCACACACAGAAAGACAGGAGAGCACTGATAAGAGAGTGTGTGTGTGTGAGAGAGAGCGAGAGAGAGAATCACTGAAACATTTAGTGAGGGAAAGAAACGTGGGGGAGAAAAAAGGTTTTTCGTTACCAACACCATCCTGCCTTTGTGTCTGTGTCTCTGTGTATCTGTCTCTCACTGTCTGGGACTCAATAGGAATGCTCCTCTGCAGTCAGGAAAGTGTGTGTGTGTGTGTGTGTGTGCGCAGTCTGATGAGGTGTGTGTGTGTGTGTTTGCGCACTGTTTTGCCTGCCAAATAAGTTGTCTTAAAGGCCAAGTCGTCTTTCCAGCTTCTCTCTCCCCTTTATTAAAGAGTAATAAACTAGAAAATTCAACACTGTCTCACAGCCTCTCTCTCATTGTGTGTGTGTGTGTGTGTGTGCAGGTTTTTAGCCGAGCGGGGAGATGAGTGGAGAGATGAGTGCGGAGGTCATGTCCCCCACCAGCGTAGGACAGAAGGAGAGATACTTTGACCGGGTGAACGAGAATGATCCGGAGTACCAGCGCGCTCGTAACATGCCCGCCGACCTGCGCCAAGATTTCAACATGATGGAGCAGAAGAAGAGGGTCACACACATCCTGCAGAGTCCCGTGAGTCCTTACACACACATTTATCAATCTTTCGTTGTGTAAAGTTGTGTGTAAACGCACGCATAAGCCAAACTAAAAATTTCCGCCGGATTTACAAAAGTTTATACTCGTGCTTTCCTGACACAGCTCGTTCGCATGACGGAACATTCCAGATATTTATTTAATTAATAATTTATTATTAATTATTAATAATAATTCCTTTAATTATATGATTTGAAATTGTTTATGTCGAGGTTTATGTTTATCTTCTTACGCGTAAATTTAAAACACGCTCAGAAGCACGAGTAGGATAGGAACTTTTTTTCTGAAATTACAAGAATTTCATGAATGTCACATTTCTTGTGTTAATGTTCGTACGAACAATTTACGAATAAATCCATTTATATCCAGCTTAATGTATAAGGCCCATCGTTAGCACACGGATGCGCACATGGAAAACCTCCCTTCTGCATGGCTCTCTAATAAAATTTCAGTGCAGCCAATAGGAGAGCAGTAAGCGTATCTCCGGAAAGCGGCCTAGCTAGTGCCTAGCTAGTGCATTTACTGATAAATTTTAGGGCTGATCACAGTACAAACCACATTTAGTGCACAAATAAATAAAGAAATAAGACCCCAGAGTGTGTTAAAACACGTGACTCGCTCCCAAGTGGCGCAACATAAAATGTCGGTTTTAGGCCATTTTGACGCTAGTGGACACAGATGTATTTTTTATTTGCAAACGGTTCCCCTTTAGGTTTTTTTTAAAAATTATTTTTAGTCAGAGTACGTTTGAGTTGTGGTCAGACCAGACAAAACGTCTTGTTTTGGTGGGGAAATGGGAGGTTGTGTATATGTTCTGTATTTGTCGTGTGTGTGTGTGCCAGTGAAACCATGGCAACTAGCTGAAATATGAACGCCCACTACAGTACAGTGATCTTGAGTGATGCAAAGTGAAAAATCGCTGCTGGTCTGAACAAGGTGTAACAGATTAGAGCAGCGATCAGTATTTCAGGATGAAATCTCGAGTTCTGTCTGCTCTCTGAGAGTTTTTTGGTGAGTGCAGTTGAGATGGTGAGTTTCTGAGAATCACAGCTGCAGTGTTTTCAGCAGCCTGGCTTACCACACCCGTCTGACTGAGACACACACACACACACACACACACAGGTCTCACAACAGTGACTGCGGTGGTGGCTGGTCTGCTGTGGTTGAGGGTGTAAAGCAGTTTTATTGCTAGGATGTGTGTGAGCATGATTATTCTTGGACAGCCTGTTACATAAATTTGTGATTTTTTAAATTTTTTTTCCCCTTTTGTGTGTGTTTCGGTTCAGCAGATTACATATTGTCCAGCATTTCAGACTGTAAGCTGTAGTTAAGGCCCAGACGAGCCTCCAGGCTTTCAGGAGGAATCCTCTGCAGTCAGGATAGAATTAAAAATATATCGTAACCAGTCTCTAGCTCAATGTTCCCCCGCCAAACCCCACGTTCTGCCCCCCCAAACCACGTGTTCTCCCCTCGAAAACCCGCTCTTCCCCCAAAACTCTGCGTTGTCGGGTGCGCCAATACAATGCTTCATGGAAAGTGAGGATTATCAGGAAACACTTTAGCGAAATATAATTGCACTCTCAGGGACTGCAGTTCCAAGGTATTAATGTTCATAATTAGCTTGTGTTTTTAGCTGAGCTAATCGGGCTTCCAGGCAAACATAACATTGACACTCGGCAGCGCGCTGGAGCTCTCATATCACCCAGTGGGTTAGCTAATGAATTCATGATTTGTCCACCCGGTAAAAGACCAAATTGATTTAGCCTGGCTTTTTGTTTGTGTTTGTTTTTTGTTTTTTTGTTTTTTTTCCCCCCAGCCTGCTTCAGCAAGCAGCAATCCCAAACTTGGCAAATGCCACTCATAATTCAGTTGTGATTAATTGTGTTACTTTTGGAGTGTTCATGCACATATAGCAATAAACCAGTACAGCGACCAAAATAAATCAATGATAATGAGGCAGAAGGAAAAAAAACCACAGCGCTAAATATAAAACGGCTTTGTGTGTTTATTAATGCTGAAAGGGGCGGCCTGGGAAAGAAACGAACATCTGCGAAACTAAATTCTGACATGTTGTAGTGTTGTGTGTGTGTGTTTTCATGAGGTCATCGTATCGCACCAGTTGTCACTGATCCTGTTTCAAGTATGGGCATGATGTGTGTGTGTGTGTGTGTGTGCGTGTGTGTGTGACTAATATAATGTCAGTGGTGATGTTTTCCATGATCATATATCACAACATACACAAATACAGATCAGAAACGTGGTCTCGCTATACCGACGGTTTCATTTATACAGGATGAAGAAGGCGGTTTAGCCACAATGACACGGTTCGCAGTGGCTAATTTGCCCAGACCAAAATGTGAATAATATCCGCGTCTTGGAGACATTTTTACACATATAAATATCTTTATTGTGTATAAAAGGAAAAGGAAGTTGTATGGCGAACTCTCCACGTAATCTAACGCTAATGATAGACGGATTAGTTGCATTTTGCTATGTAGCAAAGAAAACGTATAATCATAGATATTGTGAAGTTTTCTGCTTGTTTAATAATTGTAGTAAAGATTTCTGACCATTTATTAATGTCTTAAAAAAATCCCTACAGAAATCCTGTCGGATTACCTCATGCTCGCCAGCTAGCTAGAAATTATTTCTTGCATTTGTACTAGCCTATTTACACTTGGTTTAGAGGAAGTTAGCGCTGCTTTAGATGGAGTTACCATTAGCTGCCTTTTCAGAATACTCGTATTCACAATGAAAAACAAATAATTTGCACTTTTTCCATTCAGTATTTTCGTGATGTTTACATAGAAACATGCCGGCGGCTATAGCTACAAGCGTTTAGCACTGTCATTGGAGCAACGTGGAAAAACATCATGAGCTTATGTGAGCTCACCAGCATACTGTGTGTGTGTGTGTGTGTGTGTGTTAGTTAACTGTCTAGCTTTGCTGGTGCCATTGCTTATTACCTAATCTAAGGTGATGTAAACAAGCACAGCAGGGAACAAATCAAATCAAATTAGCCTGGAGTGTGTTTTTCTTGAACCCAGGCCGAGTGCACTGGGAAACGGGATGTGTATCCAACACAAAGAAAGAGAGAAATTGTAAGAGCTGAGAATTATTGTGACACATTGTTAAGCTCACAAACTAGAGTAGTATTGTGAGGGGGGAAAAATTTCCTACACAAAGATGCGTGTTAAGATCAGAACGACCATTTTAACATCTCGACATCTTGACTAGCTGTCAAGGACAGTGTTGCTGTAGCGCTAGTTGTGATCTAACAACTCTCAGAAATCCTGTCAGCCAGCTAGCTAGCATTGAAAAATAAAAAAAAAATCCTCTCAGAAGTCCTGTCGGGTTAGCTTATGGTAGCTAGCCATATAGCTTTAGGAGTAAATATTATGAACTTATGTAAATACAGCTAAAAACCCTGCTAGAAGTCCTTTAGGCTCATGTTCGCCCGCTAGCTAGCATTAGCAGTAAGGATTATGACTATTTACAAATGTGGCCTGACGGTCCTCTCAGAAATCTTGTCATGTTAGCGCATGTTAGCCAGATTACTAAGCTATGTTAATAAAAGTTTATAATCTTCAGTCCTAATATTCTCAGAAATCCTAGCTAGCTATGTAGCTTTAGATTATGACTATTTGTAAATACGTCTAGAAATCCTGTCAGAAGTGCTCTAGGCTCGTTTTACCCACCTAGTTATCTTTAGCAGTAAAGACTGAATATTTTTGAATGTAGCTTTAAAAATCCCCTCAGAAATCATGTCAGGTTTGCTCATGTTAGCTAGCTAACTGGTGTTATAAGGGAAGATTATGAACCATTAGGAAAAATAGTTTGAAATTTTGAAACACCTTGGCTACCTTTAGGAATAGAGATCCTCTCCGAGGTCCTGTCAGCTCATTCTAGCCAGCTAGCTGTTGTTAGCGGTGATAATTATGACCAATTATTAAAAAAGCTTGAAAATCTCTTGAGAAATTCTGTCAGCTTAACTCATGTTAGTTAGGTAACTGGTATTTTCAGGAATGATTATGAATCTTTATGAAAGTAGCTTTAAAAATTCTCTCAGAAATCATGTAACATTAGCTCATGTTAGCTAGCCGTGTAGCTCGTACATCTAAAAATCCTCTCAGAAGTTTTGTCAGCTCATTTTAGCCAGCTAGCATTTGTAGCCAGTGATGATGGTGTACGTTTATGAATATAACTTTAAAAATCCTGTCAGGTTTGCTCATGGTAGCTAGCAAGCTAGTATTAGCATTGAAGACTATGAACATGTAGTTATATAGCTTAAAGAATCCCTTCAATAATCCTGATTAGTTTGTTAGCTAGCTAACTGGAATTAGTACTGAATATTATGAACATGTTCATACACACTGTATAGCTAAAATCCTCTCAATAATCCTGACAGATTAGCTCAAATTAGCCAGCTAGTTATCATTAGCAGTTAAGATTATGAATATTTATGAATGTGGCCTAAAAATCCTCTCAGAAATTCTGTCGCTTTAGACCATGTATGCTAGCTTTAGCATTATGAGGTGAAGATTATAAACATAATCATAAATGTGACTTAATATCCTCTCAGAAATCCTATCGGGTTCCCTCACGCTAGCTTGCTGGCTAAGAAAATCTGAAAATATAAGCACACTTATAAATGTCAGTGACTTCCTTCTTCTTACTTTGCTGTCTGTCAGGTTTCAACAGCGTGTTAGGGTTTATAAAGCCTGCCGGTAATTAGGCGATTACTTTGCAAATTTCAGCTATTATGCTATGAAAGAACAAAGCTGTGCCGTGTTGTTGTTTTTTCCTTTTCTGGATTCCTTTGTAAAGCAGTAGTAAGAGCTCTTGTGTTTAACACTAGTATTTGGTACACACCCTCAATTCAGTGGTTTCTTTAGCTATCAAGCGTTTCAGATTAGCAGCTAATTATCAGTCTGGATTGAGTGTTTGAGAGACAAACTGCACAAACACTGAAGTATTTCAGGCTGCGCTAATTAATCCCAGAGATGCACAAACCCTGAGAGGGAAACTCAGAAATGCCCTCACTGTTGCTGAACAAACAACTCCAACGAGCAGAAAGGGATCAATGTGGCTTCAACAGTGACTGAGAAGAGAGATGCATGCTGGGATACGGCTAGAGGAGGGTCGATGAGGCCACACGGGTCATAAACACAATCGTAAAAAAAATCATAAACACGATGTCTTGCAGTCATCATTCTACTGTGGATGTGTTTCAGACTGCATCCTATTCACTGCATAGTGCGTAGTCATAAAGTGGTTCCCACTGTGGATGTGTCCCAAATCACAAAGACTTTACTGAACAGACCATATAAACACTGTCCCAAAGAAGTCATCTTTTTTTAAAATTATAATTATCATGTGGATGTGTCCCAAAACTTGCACCCGACTCACTGTATAGGTCACATAAACACCATCAGAAACGTCTCTCAGTTAGACACAGTGGGCGTGTCCCAGACCACGGAAATGAAGTGGACCCTCTGTGGTGTTTTAATACATGATCTTTGTTCTGTTTTTGGAAATAGTGCACTAGAAAGTGAATAGGTCTTGCACGCACACACACACACACACACACACACACACACAATTTGTGGTGGTTGTGAAACATTTTGGCGTGTTCTCCTTCCTGACCTCCTTTGGTGCAATGCTAACTGTGACTGTTGCGACATGTCCGCGTGAATAAGGTGTGTGTGTGTGTGTGTGTGTGTGTGTGTGCGTGCGTGCGTGTGTGGGGTTGCTTGATGTTTTGTTACTTCATCATAAACATCAAAGGACTCCACAGGTGCTGTGCTGTATACACAAACATGATGATGAGCTCTGTCTGTGTGTGTGTGTGTTTGTGTGTGTGTGTGTGTGTGTGTGTGTGTGTGTGTGTGTGTGTGTGTGTGTGTGTGAGTGAATGAATGTGTGAGCATGTTTACAGTAGACGCTGCCCAGGATAATGAGTGGGGCTGAAACCTTGTGTGTCACAACACACTCCTGACACCCATCATTACTGTCGCTGAGCAGCTCATCACCCACCACAGCGTCATGTTGGTGATCCTGGCTGTGTTCCAAATTTGCTTTTAGCGTGTTTCGCTTTCCTGAGAGCTGTTTCAGTGTGTTATTAACACACTTCGAGCGAAGTGTGTGCGATGAGGCCTTTTTCCTCTGTGCGTGCCTGTGTAGAAATGCAGTCTTACTCTGATAACCTTACGTTCTGCTCTATTTTCCCACCACGATTTGATTTCTGTTGCTGAATCTCAAATGCCGTGCATGTAGTGTACAGGGCAATTATATTGTTAAAGCCTAAGTAGTGAATAGGAAATCTTTTAGGATTTGGCCTAACAGTTTGTAAGGGCTTAAGTAAAATATTTAACAAAATTAGAAAATATTTTTTACACTAATGCTAAAAACATTTGTATATTTATTTGTTAAAAATAAACGTCCTCTTATCTTCATGGTGATTTCACCCTTATCGCATTTTTGGTCCTCTCTACATGATGCTAGTTAGCATGACACAGACCTGCCAACCTTTTACGCATTTTGTTTTTTCACATCGGAGTACACTTCTACTCAAAAATTACACGCCAATCATCTGAGCCAATCATCATGTGAATCTGGAGTGAATGACAACCGCGTACGTGTTTTGAACTCTCTGATGTGAACTGACACTTTCTGGAAACCCCGCCCCCTTCCCCCCAATCTCACGTTAGTATTTTTTTTTTAGCCAGTGCTCTCCATTTGGCTTGACTCAATTTTCCTGCGTGAAAGATGCACTGATGCGGCGCTTCCTGTCGTGGTAAATGATCAGCAGTGGAAATATTTCGCGGATTCGATGGGGGAGCATTAGACAAGCGATTTGTAAAAGTACTGTGTCGAAAATGTACCTTTTTTTGCTTTGTTGTTGTTGTTTTTGTTTTTTTTGTTGTCGTTTACAGTTTACTGCTTTTTTGTGTTTTGGATAGTGTTAACTGTGGTTTAGAAGCTAGCTAGGATTGATTAGCTGTTATATAGTGCAGTTAAAACCCTACTGTGATCTAAAGAAATTAAAAATAAGGGTAGTAACCCAAGTCCTGCCATTTTGTTGACCTGTTAATTGCGTTGTAGTTATATAGGAACTGATAAGTAAATATTAAGGGTACTTGTTAGAATATTGCTAGGTGGTGAACACGGAGTCAAAGATTAATCCCCTCTTTCTGTACGTCTGCGTCTCAGGCGTTTAAGGACGAGCTGGAAGGCCTGATCCAGGAACAGATGAACAAGGGAAATAATCCAGCCGGCCTGCTCGCCCTGCGCCAGATCGCCGACTTCTTCATGGCCAGCTCCATCGGAGGATACCCCACCTCCCCTCTCAGTAAGTAGCACAGGGGTACAGAATGTACTTGTTCTAATACGTTATAGTTTATACAGCAACAGCTCTTTCACAGGAACTTGTATGGCAGACGCTCCGCATTAATTTAAGACTGAAAATAAGTGTATTTTAATGAAGATTATTTAACAAAGAAAAACATCTTTCTTTGTTAAATCTTGATGCAGGATATAGTGAAGTTTTCTGTTATCGACGATGATTATTTTCTTATAGCCCCACATCCCTAAATGTTTTATTCCTTACTTAATGCTTCCCAAAATGTGTAAGTGATGAGAGGGGAACTGGCCTCGACCCAGCTCTCCTCATGTGTTGGCTTTGTTTTTTTTTTTGTTTTTTTCTTCACATCTGCGGAATGCAGAACTAATTGTCGGAGGGTACAGTGACTCTCTCTCTCTCTCTCTCTCTCTCTCTCTCTCTCCCTCTCGTCTTTGATCACAAACCCACCTTGTGAAGGCAGGATTATTTCCTGTTTTGCGAGAAAGTCAATTTTTACGTCTCGAATGAAGTGTTTACTAGCTTATTTTATTACATAAGTATTCCTAATTGTCAGAAGGACAGGCTAGCATCATAATGGTGTTATTGATCATGCCTGGAGTGTGTTTGGCTCAAGGTCAAATCAGTGAGAGATGTCATGTTCGACCAGCCGAATGACTGCATGTTGTGCTTGGTCATTACTGATATTGATCTGAAAGATGTTGATGGTCGTGTCAGATTTGGGCTCCCAGTGTTTTTAAACCAGATGTTCAAGTGGAAGCAGGAGAGGTTTTAGTCATTTTTTAATGTGGAATCTAATTAACTAATTAACTGAAGGGTTGTTGTAATATTTTTGGTCTTGGTCTTATTTATAGGTGACTACGATTAAAATACATTTACACGTAAATGATGACTACAGGAATAGTAGAAATATGGTCTTTGGCCAAGTCCATTTCCTAAAGGGCATGACTTTCTTGCGCTGCAATCGGCCACTGGGCGTTGCGCACTTCCGAGGGGAAGTCGAGAAGGGCGTGTTTGCAGTGAAGTAACTTTGTGCTGCTCACTCACAAGCAGAGCAGTAACTAGTTGCCTTCCACAGGTTGGATATGGTTGAATTAAGGAGTAAAACTTTTACTTTGGAATTCTGATTGTAATCTAATCTGAATCTGATGAAGGTTTCTGTTGTGGTTTTTTTTTTTTTTGCCTCCTCAGGTCTGGGCATGGTGTCTCCCATAAACGATCTTTTCAGCACCGAATCCGGCTCCATGGTAAAGGGTGAGAAACAGGCACGATGTAAACTGGCCAGCCTCTACCGGCTCGTTGATCTCTTCAGCTGGGCTCACTTCTCCAACGCCTACATCACTGTGAGGCTCAATTTTATTTTGTAGCTTCATAGCAATACTGTTTCTCCATCTTTAACCCTCAGGATTGAATTTGTACTGATGGATTTAAAATTTTTATAGTACCTTTCTCAAACTTATGGTTGCTTCACAAAATCCATAATAGGAAAAATCTGAAATAACAAATAGGCCCAATATTTCCAAAAGCATCATAGCACAAACTTTTATGTCCTCATTTATGATGATATTGTGATATTTTGGGGACAATTTTCAGTTGGTATTACCACCTCCAGAGCTTGGACTGCTGATAATGAAAGAAAGACTATAGAGCTATTGCAACAATAACAACTAAAACAATATTGATGTTTTACCCTGTTAAGAATACATGCAATTAGTACAGGATTTAGGATTTATAGACCTTCAGGTTTTGAACCCATAACAAGAAGCCATACCAACACAATGGGGCTGCTTTATTTTTGGTGCTTGGGCCCCTAATAGAAATAATGTGTTTGCTACTGCTGCTTGGACCCCCTGGAAAATTAGCTTGTATTTAAGTTTAAAATACTGCTTTGTTTGTATGTTGTATTATATAAAAAAAAATCTGATTTATCACCTTGAAAGTACAATTAATATGCTTGGAATTCACTTAGAAGTGTCTTGCGTGATTCTCTAAAATCAGATGTTAAAACCTCTTAATAGATCTAATCTAATCTAATATTTTAGATTGTCCATGATACTAAATATCATGTGGGATAAATATCACGGTTTATTGTAGAACTGATTATCAGCACATTCCTTTCCCTCGACCAGTTCAGGCGCACGTGACCCTGTGATGCTTTCGGAAAAATAGGACCAGAAGCTAAAGGGCTATTTTTATAGGCACTCGAGAGGAAATGAAATGAAAGACACACTATATTTAGTAGTAAAACAACAACACAGCTGTTGTGTGACAGAAGAAATGAGATATGTGTATGTGTGTTTGTAGGTTCGTGTCAGTAAGGAGCAGGACCACATTCTCATCATCCCCAGAGGGCTGTCATTCGCCGAGGCTTCAGCTTCTAATCTGGTACGCAAACACACACGTGCCGGTTTTTCTATCTTCGACCTTCTGTTGATATAATGCTGAGCCTGCACTTAAACCTTACCTAACCTTAACGTCAGTAACCAGAAGGAAATATTTTGGTTGTTAGTGTTTTCCAAATAAAAGCTGTAAACACACTATTTTGTGAGGATCGGGTGATTGTAAGGACATGTGACGCTGTCCTATCATTGTGAGGACCAAAATGGAAGAAAGGTCCTCACAATGATAGGGTCATGTCAAATGTCCTTGCAGCCACCTGGGCTAAATATGTGTACACACAACACATGCACGGATCAAGCCATATGGGGACACCAGTCCCTGCTTTGTTAAGGCCATTAAATAAACAGTTACATGTGTAGCTTTACTTGTAACATTGAGCACATTCTTAGCTGTGTAAGAATCATAGAAATCATCAGTCACAGCTTCTTTCTTGATGCTAGATAGTCTTAAAATTGCTTGCTTTACAGCGTCATATCACTGTTTGTGATTATTGTGAATGAACAAATATAGAAACCTTGATTTCCGCGTTGTAAGTGGATTATGTAAACTTTTCGTGAACGAGAAATCGGCGTTAATCGTTTGTGCCAGATGGCATACCAAGGCATTTGAGCATCGCATTGTAACCGCAAATTATTTCAGTGACCGTTTGACCCCCTGTCTGTCACTCGTATGATGCTTGTCCGATAACATTCCCGTGTCGTAGCAGCTGTTGCTGTTTTGGTGAATTCCTGCTCATCAGCTGATAACACTGGAACGCGGTGTGTGAGCCTCAGGCACTTAGCCTTGACCCGGCGTTCTGTGTGTGCCTTCGTTCACAGCCCTGACTAATTCAATAGTCATAATACCAGAAGCATACGAGTCCGAGTTCACTACCGAGAAACAAGAATCCGTCATTGTTCACTAATATCAAGTCTAAAACAGAAACAAACTCTTTATTGTGCATTTGTTACGTTATTAGTAGTTTGTAAAAACTGAACCATAGTGACAATTTATTTATGTTCAGTTGGTGGTTATATTGTAGACGATGTTCATTCACAGTCCTCGGGACTGTACAGGTTTTAACCGGTTTGGTTTTCCTGCCTTGAGGATGAGAAACATCATCGAATTGAACTGAACTGAGACGTTTCTTTTCTCTGAAGCACATCATCCAGCTGGTTACATAACGCAGTGTGTTGGTGTGTGTGGGCGTGTAGATGATGCTTATTGATTTCGAGGAGAGCCTTTTTGATGTTACTGCAGAGACGAATTATGTAAGGAGTAAAGCATGACAGGACGTGATGTTATAGGAAAATAATCAGCGACCGGGTGATGTGATGAAGCGCGGTTATTGTAAACAACAGGTTGATTATTTTCCAGTAACAGCACGTCCCAAAGTGTTTTATTCCTCTTCCACCACAGCAGTTTGCAGTAAATTGCACTAGATGTACAGTTGAGTGCAAAAGTTTGCACCCCCTTCAGTTTATAGGGGGTCTATAGTTTAACCATGTTTATTTAATAAGGCTTTCCCGTACACATTTTACGGTTCCTCAGTTTTCGTTATTAGCAAGTTCAAAAGTTTGCACGCCTCCACAAATGCAGTAGTTAATATTTTAATGTGTCTAATGAAGAACAACAGTCAGGGTTACGTTAAAGAACTGTAGTTCATTCCCGGTTTGTCTTCTGGAAACTGTATTAGTGATGCAATTAAGTCATGGCTTATTTGTATTATTTTCTGTCCCTCGATCTGCAGGTGAAGGTGAACATCCTGGGCGATGTGGTCGATCAGGGCTCCACTAACCTGCGCGTCGACATGGCTGGCTTCAGCCCGCACGCCGCCATCTACTCCATGAGACCAGACGCACGCTGCCTCATCCACTTACACACCCCGGCCGCAGCAGCCGTGAGTGTCGTCAGGCCGGTCCTGTGGTGTCACCACATGGCATTCTGGGAGTCCTGAATCTCACCCTCCTTTTTTTTTTTTTTGTCTTTGCACAGGTGTCGTCGATGAAGTGCGGCCTGCTGCCCATCTCTCAGGAGGCGCTGATCCTCGGAGACGTGGCCTACTACAACTACCATGGGAGTCTGGACGACCAGGAGGAGAGGGCGGAGCTTCAGAAAGCACTCGGACCCTCAGCCAAGGTGCTCGTATACACGCTTTAATGTTAAAAACCGGCCCACTTTAGGACTCGTTTATTATCGTCACAGCAAAGACACAATATTGACGCTTTGAAAAATGCCTAAATGTAAAAGATATACATATACAAGTATGTTTTTCAATTTATGTTGAAACTTTTCAATTTGTGTTTTAAATTTTTAAAATGTAATTTTCAAAAAGATATCGCAAACCCAGGCACACGAGTTCTCTTACAAACTAATCCCGCTGTTCTCCAGGTGCTTGTTCTGAGGAATCACGGTGTGGTGGCTTTAGGAGAAACCATTGAAGAGGCTTTCCACTACATTTACAACGCCCAGTTTGCCTGTGAGATCCAGGTGTGTGTGTGTGTGTGTGTGTGTGTGTGTGTGTGTGTGTGTGTGTGTGTGTGTGTGTGTGTCTCATTTCTGGTGTGTGTTGTAAATGCATTTGTGTAATATGTCTTCAGTGCCGGGACTTTACGCTCAGTCAGTCAGAAAAACAGCTGTAAAATGTGTGTGTATGCGCGTGCATGTGGGTGTGTTCACTGCAGAAGAATGCACCAGCATGTGTTCTGTTAATGAATTATAGAGAGATTTAGGGGAATTTCTGCTCATCTGGAGTAAACAAACCGTATAACACGCTAATGGTAAAATCGCTAATTGTGTGTGTGTGTGTGTGTGTGTGTGTGTGGATAAAAAACAGCCCTGAGTTCTGAGTTATGATCTTATTTATGTAATAGCTCTGTATAAAACTTATTCATTGCTGAGGGGTGAGTCTGTAAATGATTATTGTTATTATCTTTGTGTGTGTGTGTGTATAGGTGAACGCATTCTCGTGCGCAGGAGGAATGGAGAACCTCATCGTGTTGGACCTAGAGAAGTATAAGACCAGGACGCAGGGCGTGGCCGAGGCCGGCGTGAGCATGAGCTGTCCTTACAAGTGGAAAGTGGGAGAGCTCGAGTTCGAGTCGCTCATGAGGATGCTCGACAATCTGGTGTGTGTGTGTGTGTGTGTGTGTGTGTGTGTGAGTGAGAGTGAGAGAGAGGGACTCCATTTTTGTCCATTTGTGTGTACCAGGGCTGTGATATCTATGTTTACTTCATGCTAGGGTTACCGAACAGGCTACGCTTACCGCCACCCGGTGGTGCGGGACAAACCACGGCACAAGAGCGAGGTGGAAATCCCGGCCACGGTGACGGCGTTCTCGTTTGACGAGCCGACCGATGCCTCCCGCTTCCATCTCCGCCTGCTTCAGCAGCGGCAGCAGAGGGAGAAAACACGCTGGCTCAACTCGCCCAACTGCTACACCAAGATCAACGTGGCAGACGGCAGCGGCGCCGAAGAGAACAGCCGCATCAGGACCATGGTGTGTGCCTGTTTTTCTCTGTGTGTCTGTGTGTGTGTGTGTGTGTGTGTGTGGGGGGGGGGGGGGGTTTGGTTTTTTTTGTTTTTTTCCCCGTGTGTAAGCGTAGCAGTTTCACATTTTCACTTTTCAGTGTATGTGGGTGGATGAGTAGGAGTGTGGCTTAAAAAGTAACATTATTACAGCTTGTTCATGTCTCTGTGTATGAACATAACACAAAAACTGTCTTTTTGCTGCCCTCTAGTGGCAGGTTTCAGTATTACAGTGTGTTAAACAACCAGTCAGACTGCACCTGATTGATATAAAACACTGAAGTCTGTTTGTCACACAAGATCTGTAAATGATTTCTGCTGAGTTTTTCACATCCCCGGCATCACATACTGTTTTTCTCCTCTTCCTGCTGGAAATGTTAGTGATATTTTGTGAATTTTTTTTTTTTTGCTGTCCCTTTTCTAAATATGCTGTAAATATTTAATTGAATAACTTTCACGTCACATATAAAATCCCCTGAACAGCTTTTAGATTCTCTCAGTTTGTAATATTTGCCTTACACTTCTTTTTCTTGACGTATTTATCATATTGCTCATCCAATTTTTGCCCATTCTTCCTGGTAGAATTGTTATAAATCTTGCTGATGTCATACTTCTGTCTGATGTTGTAATATTTTGGATTGCAGGAAAAAAAAAATCACAGAGGATTCAAACTTTTGCATTGAATTAAATGTAGCTTAAGGTATTTTGAAAACTTTGATCAAATACACAGCAGTGTATTTTTTGTTTTAAAATTTAGTAGTAGTTTTTTCATTAATGTCCTGATAAACACTGTTGTATGTTTTTGCTGTATAATTGAGTGTTTTGTTTTTTTTTGTTTTGTTTTTTTGTTTTTTTTTAAATAATAATTCTCTCTCTCTCTTTCTCAGTGGATGAGGTCTGAAGATGGCAGCAGCAGCAGCGGGACTCCGATCCGCATCGAGGACCCGAACCAGTTCGTCCCTCTGAACACCAACCCAAGCGAGGTTCTCCAGAAGAGGAATAAAGTGCGTCTCTCTCTCAGCTTTGTCCAGCTTTTCTTTGAGTTTTTTTTTTTTTTTTTTTTTTAAATCTATTATGAGTTTTGAGTTAAAAAAAGAGACGTGGACAAATGAGATGACCTCCATTTTCCATCACAAAGATTCAATCTCTGTTTGCCCTTTTTTTTTTCTCCTTTTTTTAAACATTTAATTTTGCATCACATCTGGATTAAGAACCTTTTTCACTTCGGCCTGTTTCAGATCCGAGAGCAGAATCGCTACGACATGATGTCCGCTGGCCCGCAGTCTCAGCTCCTGGCTGGCATTGTCGTGGAGAGACCGCCGGTGAGTCCTTCCTTTCTTTTGCTGCATCCATGGTCTGTTTTGGCTCCGCCCTCTTCCATGTTTTCCGTGGAAAACGCAAATATTCTGTACAGAGTGTGAAAAAGTGACTTCTGAGACATAAGGGGAAGAGGACAAGCGTGCATTGAGTACTGAACGGTTTAAGGACAGGAGCCTGTAGTTCTTTTGATGACCACTGGGTGTCACCAAACTCTAACTTTCAGACATGTGAACGAGATGAGGTCTGTGGTTCTACAAGAAAAATTTATTCATCAGTGAATAACATAATAGCTTTTATTGTCGTCATGGTAACCATTCCAGTTCACCTCTGGAATTTTGCCCATGGAGCATTAGTTGGGTTTATTTACTTGGAGAATAATGTGAGTAACATTCATTGCCAATAAAGAGCTGTTTAGTTGCTATAATGAGTTGAATCATGAGCCTGCACTTCTCCTGATGACCACTAGGTGTCTCCAAAGTCTAACATTCAGAGACGTCACCGTGCTGTTTGTAATTATAACCTTGTTGTAACATGATTCATGTTTGCATTTTGCTTTAAAGGAGCAGCTCTCTGCAAAGGTAAAGTGGCTTCTCAGTTTGTCGGATATTATTGGATGCCTTCAACAAATTGTTTTTTTTTTTATTGTACATGACATCTGTATTGCCTCAGTTGTCGTGACTCAGCCAGGACATGTTTGGTGTCTGACATTTGACACACTGCACTCTGTGTACGTTTTAGTTATTGTTCCTTTGAGTTTCAGTGATTCCAGGGTGTGAAAAAGAAACGTGTGCACGCATTACTGAGTGTGTTATACTTTAATCCCCACCATCATCAATCTTCATCGTCTTTGTTTGTCGTCACTAATGCAGCAGGTTTTTTTGGATCTGAGCATGATGGACTGCTCATCATGTTTCTTCTAGGTGTTGTCACTGTGTGTGTGTGTGTGTGAGAGATGAAGCACTGTGTTTTCACTTGGGTGTTGTCTGACTCTTTGTGCTATTGTCTCATACACATATAGCCATACACAGGTGGGGACGAGGACGAGGCCGAGCCGCTGCCACCCAACCCCTTCAGCGAGCTCAGCGAGAGAGATCTAGACGACTACAAACGACAAGTGGAGCACCAACAGCTGGGGCTCGACGGTAACACACACACACACACACACACACACACACACACATATACACATACATTCCTATTTACAAACTCAGCTGTACACATAATCAGCAAGATTTCCATCCAAACTGGATGAAAAAAATTGTTTCTTGTATCAGTGTTACTCTTGGCTGAGGTAAATTATTTGACAGAATTGTTTGTGTAAAATTTTGGATTTAGCCATGAACAAGATTAGTCGTTATAATAAAGAAAAACACAACACATCACATTACCACTGATGGCTAAATACGTATAGAGCAGACACGTCGACAAAAACGATGGCTAGTTGACACGATAATGTGGAAAAAACTTTGACAGCTAGACACGTAGCAAGATAGCTAGCTAGTACACTACTTGGAAAAGTTTTTTTTGTAGCCAAACATTTAGCTAGCTAGCTACTGCATTAACACAGGAAATTCGCATGTAGCTGCAGGGAAGAGCTGGTTAGCATGACAACGTAAAATTATTAACTAGTGTTTATTAGACGAAATGGTTGAACAGTTAGCTAGCTAATTAACTATTTCACAAAAACTTCGGTGGAAGGAACTTTTTTGTCCAATATGTGACCCGGTAGCCACCAGCCGACTAAAATTAAAGTGTAGTGTTAGCTGCAGTGTATCAAGTGTATCAGTGCCTGAAGTGACGCACTGTGTAGTAGGAAAAAAACCAGTAAAATGTAAATGTTTGTCGTCAGCGAAACAACAATATTTTAATGATTAAAAAAACATTTTTTAGTAACAAACACGAAACAACCGAAATGTGACAAGAGAAATTTAGAATCATCACTTTGGACAGAATTAATCTTACCGTTTCCACGAATTATAAATTTAAACGTAATAGAAATAAAAAGTTTGGCGCAAGAAATAAGCAATGTAGAATTACAACATGCGTCTTTTTATTTCTTATCATGTTAACTGATCTCAGGGGGCAGAGACGTAGCTACATACACTAGCTATTTGAAATGACGGCTAAATATTTAGCTAGCTAGTACCACTTAGCTACAGCGTTTTATGAACTAGTGTTTAGTACCATAGAGTATGGTTCGGGACATAGCCACAGGTAATAGACATGATAAACAGGTATATCTGCGTAGTGAGTGCTAATCATTAAGCTAGCTAGTTAATTAGCTAGAACCACTTGTTATAGCGGTTATAGTTTTTATATGGTATGTGGATTGGCACACAACCTGTTTCGATTACATCATCTCATCACATCTCGGAAACCGTCTAATATCTGTGAAACACGCCAAGACCTACCAACTCACACGCAGATACAGACACACGCGCACACACACCCCTGTGTGTCATCTTGCTTAATAAAACTCTACTGTTGCACACATGACACACACACACACACACAGAGCTTGTCGATGCTAATCACATGAGCTAACCCTGTCTTTGACACTCAGTCAATAAACACATTTTCAAATCCAGTCTATTGTCAATAACGCGTGTGTGATGGGACCAAAGGGACCAGTTATGGAACACACACACACAGGAAAATCAATCACATGGGGACATTTTGCCGCAAAATGAGCAAAATTGCATTTAAAACCCGATACCACTGAGTATAATTGAATTTTCCAGAACTTAACATTTCCAAAGAAATTCCACAGCTACTCATAACTTAAACATCATTTGATGGTACATCAAAAAAATATTGGATTATTACAGTTCAGTCCAAAAGTTTGTACACCCTTAGAACCAAATCTTCAATTTTATTATATGAGTTTTTTGTTTGTAAATAAAATGTTTCCTGGAAAATAATTACCTTTGAACTATCTTAAACTGTTAAAATCTATATATTACAGTTTTGAAAAGTTATGGGTTCCTGACAAACTTTTTTGTTTTTAAATACTCATTGCACCTTCTGTCTATAAAACTAATCCTGTGTGCTGCATGAATCACTGTGAGGACAAAAAATGTTAGCATCCCGAATGTGAATGAAATAACAAACTCCTTGCTAACCAGTGATGTAGCAATGACCATAATGTTTAATAGGAGTGTTTAATCCATCTTTGGTCCTGTCGAGCTCCTGGATCAGTGATCTGTTCCTCGGTAAAGCCTAGTGCACACTACACAATTTTAGCAACGTGAGTTCAGGTGCACGATTTTCTCAGTCTGAGAATGATCGCTGAGGCGCCAATATTTTCAAGCCTGTTTGATTTTCTCTGGGATCAGTCACGTAGTGTGAACCTCTCTGCAACTAGTAGAGAGAACTGCGATGAGAAACACCCAACGAGAGTCCGAGAGGAAATCAAATTCTTCCGCTGTCACGCGCAGCAGATCCCTGAATCTGGTTTGTTATGTAAGGACAAAATATAGGTATACAGTCAGGTCTGGAAATATTTGGACAATGACGGGGTTTTTGTGATTTTTGCCTTTATACACCACCACAATGGATTTAAAATAAAACAAGATGTCAAGATTTGATCGAAGTGTAGACTTTATTTTAAGAGGTTCCACAAAAATATGGCATTTACCATTTAGGAATTACAGCCATTTTAAGCAAAGTACCTCCATTTTCAGGGGCTCAAAGGTATTTGGACAAAGTGACTGTCATTATCCAAATACTTCCAGACCTAACTGTATGTACATGTATAAGATATGGCACGTCATACCTAAATGCAATACAAATACAAAAAAGACATGAGTCCAGTATTAAGTTTTTCTGCACTATAGCTCCAGTTCTCTTGGCAGAACAGACAATCCTTTCTGCACACATCTCCCCAACCAATCCTTCCTCCAAATTTTCTCCTTTTTTTCCCCCCTTGTTTCTGGAGAAAGTAGTGATGTCACATGATAGACAGCTTTCACGTTTATTTTTTGTGAAATCTCAGAATCAGGCATTCTCCTCAGGTGAAAGATAGTATAGTGTGTGTGTGTGTGCGCATAATCTGTGAGCGATCGTGTAGTTTTCACATCGCTACAACACCAAGCCACTGATGACAAGTTGTGTAGTGTGAGTGGGTCAGCGATTCTGTTGTATAGTGTGCATTTGGCTTAAATAAGCCATCAGTCAGTATTAGCGCAATTAGCCATGCATGCTAACATTCATTCTAGCAAGCAAAAGTTACAGATAAAACGTACGTCTTTTTCTAAAGTGAACACAAATTCTGAATCTTGAAGTTTTATTCCTCAGAAACTGCATGTCTATCTAACCTGTCTCACCCGTTGTGTGTGTGCGCGCGTATGTGTTTGTGTGTGTGTACTAATCTCTCCTCCACTCACGGCTGCAGAGGAGGAGCAGGATCAGCTAACGTCTGACGACGCTTCCACGCTCTCACCATCTGCCTCTCAAACTCAGTCCCCACAACACACACCTGCTAAAGAAGGTAGAGGCAATGTTCCACAGCTCATGTGTGTGTATTGTTTGTGCGCCATGTAAACAGCTAATACAAATGCTTAATCATTTTAAAACACACGATTTTTAGTATAAGATCAAATGTTTAATAAGTAGTAAAATGTTAACGTAATAAGTGTTTAATACTTTATTAAAATGTTCAATTGAAAAGTTGGCCTAAAATTTAGATAAATTTACATATTTAGAATGTAAAGTTTTCATTTTTACACTGAAGCTACGATGCTAATGTTGCTGGCAGGTAAGGAAAGATTAGATCCTCCATTTTGTTACTTTGAGCGTCACCTGGATTGCATACAGTTGCATACAATCTAAACAGCTGGTCGTAAAATAACGTAATCACAAGGACAAATCAGATTTCCGTTTTAAAAACAGCTTCTTGAATCTTCTCGCTGAGCCGTTAGTTGGCTGCAAAAAAAAAAAATTAGCTTAATTGGAATAAGGCTAGCATTACTTTAGCTAGCAAACATTTGTTTGTGAGTAGTGAAAGTAGGTGTTTCTTCTGAAATACTGCTCACTACTGTGAAAAGTGCCTCGATGTTTAACGTGGTGGTGTTAAAGCTAGCCGGGACGATAATCACACTTGGCTCCTAATGCTACTTTGCTAGCTAGCTAAAATATTTCTACACACCTGAATAGACATTGGAATTAGTGTTTATTTTGAAACAACTCATGACTCGATGCTCATCAGCTCACAGCTAAAGTTTACAAATCTGTTTCTTCAGAAAGGTCGTTTTTTTTTTTAACTCCGACAAACGAAAGATATTTTATCAGGCTTATATTTGGGGAAGGAAAGAAAAACAGTTTTCCAGAACTGTGAATTTTGCAGCTCATATTTTCCAAAAAGTATAATATCTAGCTAGGTTATTTTAAAGTAAATAATTACATTTCTCAAGTTTAAATATAAACTAGCTAGAATTTTTCCATCTTTTTGACAAGAAGCTAGTGAGAATGAATTCTTTTAGTCATTTTTCATAAAATAATCTAGCTAAATGTTTTTTTTTTTCTTTTGGAAAATAAGTAAATTAATAATTTTCTTACTAACTTTTATTCCAAAAGAATAAAATCTAGCTAGTTTATTTTTAAATTAAATAAGCAAATCATTGTCTCTCACTAGCTTATTCTCTAAAGGGAAAAAATATTTTCCAAAATTGCTGTTATGGCTAGCTTATTTGGAAAAAGAAATTACTGATTTACTTCTTTTTTTCAAAAATAAACTAAATAGACTTTTTTCTTAAATAAGTAAATAAATCAATTTCTTAAAAAAAAAAAAAAAATCTAGCATGCTTGTTTTCCAAAATCAGCATTATAGTTAGCTTATTTGCCAAAAGAAAAACAAATGGCTTGCTATAAATATCAGTGAACAAAAAATAGTTCCTTGTTAAAAAAATCAATTCTCTAGCTAGCTTTATAGCTAATTTTTGGAGGTTCTTGAGATTTAACTATGATTTCCTGCTAATCACTCGTAATAAACAAAATACTTGATTTGATATTAAAACCGATAGAAGTGTTTCATCTGATAATACTTAATACTTCTAAAAAATTTGGAATGGACATGTTGTATATTCTTAAAGATATACCTATTTAATAATTCGAAAGGTTGAAAAATTTTACAAATGAAAGATAATTTGAAATTTGAAAAACCCAAAGGTTTTTTTTTTTTTTCCTATTCCACTGTGTGTTTTGATCTGAGTAGCTTCTTGATCGTTTTTTTTATTTTTTTTTATTTTTTCCCGTCTCTCAGAGAACCACACGAATGCTCTGCTGAATGGCAAAGGCACGCACGATGATGAAGAAGAGGAGCTGATGAAGCGCGTGGAGAGCGTGGAGATCACGAGCGAGAAAATCGAGGAGGTGCTCTCGCCCGAGAGCTCGCCCTCCAAATCACCCGGCAAGAAGAAGAAGAAATTCCGAACGCCGTCGTTCCTCAAGAAGAATAAGAAGAAAGAGAAGGTGGAGGCCTGAATGACGAGAAAGGAGAGGGAGAGCGGGCGGAGACACAACCTGTCTGCTGTCCACCTGTCTGTCCACCTGTCTGCCTGTTTACTCGTCGTTTTTACGTTTGTTTTAAAGATTTTTGATTTTATTAGAATTTTTTTTTTTTTTTTTTTTAAACAAACTTCGGCACATTTTTTGGGAAGGGAACGTGGGCGACACTTTTGTGTGTCGTGTTTTAGGAAGAAAAATAATTGTAGAATTAAAAATCCTGGCAAACTGGTTCTTCCACACACACACACACACACACACACACACTGGGCAGACACAATACTACTAATACAGCAATTCAAACACACAAACTACATTTATTATTCATTCTTTTTAGCATATGATGATTTTTTTTTTTTTTTCCGGCCCATCGACTAGCCGTCAGATTTAAAGTGTTAATTTTTTTCCCCTCCCAAGAGATAAGGACACACATTTTTAAAAATCTTTTAAAAAGTCTTTTTTTTTTTTTTTTTTTTGTCTGAAGAAAAGCAGTGTAGTTGTAGTGAGTTGATGGCTGATAAGCCTATGTTTTACACACACACACACACACAATCACGTTTTAGTGAAGTGTATCTCATCATTATCTCATCTCCTCGTTCGTCTTTAGCCCTTTTAACGCATTCGTAGTTTCATTTTCCTTTTTTAAAAATGTTTTGTACTCATTTCTACACTTTTACAGAGAGCATGTTTATTTTTCCGCTCGAGTTTCTACATCTGATCGTGTACGCTCAACGTTTCTCCACTCTGTAACTCAGACGACTAAAACACACACGTATATAATTATATATAAAAGTAAACTGGATGAGTGATGAAGTAATGGTTTATTTTTGTGCCGCACTTTTAACGTAGTATGTATGTTAAATATAAACAGATATATGTGCATAAAGACGATTTTGAGGGATTTGCAGGAAGTTAGCAAAAAGATGGGAGTAGGAAGACCAGGAAGGAAAATTTAACAGAATTAAGCTAAAAAATATATATATATATATATATATATATTATATATATGCGATTATATATTTGTATCTTTTTTATAGAGTTTACAATAATCCTGCATCCCCAAGTAAACGGAAAAAAGTGAAATCTCAGCGTAACCCCTTTGAGATTTGGAAAGATTTATTTTTGTTTGATGATGTAATCGCAAGACAAAGGTCGTTCAGCTGCCTGCTTTTCGGAGAAAACCGTTTATGTCGCTGTTATGTCAATCCTGCAGCAGCCTGAAAATGTGTACGAATTCTAGTGACAAAATAAAATGTCCAAATTTTCAAATTCCAGTGGAGGTGAGCGAAAATCGCGGAAAATTCGGGAATGTATCGGTATTCAGTTGAGCCAAAAGAAGTCGCACACAAAAAAAAAAAAACACCCAACCCCCAAACTCCGCCCCTCATTCAAACTTTTCGTACGAATTAGTGTAAATTTTCATTAAAATAACGTAAGATGCGGAACAGATGGTTTCCACTTTTGTTGGTTCCTGTACAATTCCTTAGTTTATTTTAGATTTTCTTTAAAAGTAAACTGATGAGGTGATGAATTTTCAAAAAAAAATTGAGTGACTAGGTTTTTGTAATGCAAGTCATGAGTTTTCAGGCAGCTTTTCGAGAAGAGGGGAAAAAAAAAAACGTTTTTTTGTTTTGTTTTTGTTTTTTCAGAGTTTTATCCCAAAAGATATTCAGAAAGCCTGATTTTTAGGGCAGATTTCTGAGACATGAAGTCGTCCAAATTTTTAGCAACATTTCAATAAATTCTAGGTTTAAACTACAGAATTAAAGCAGAGAGGTGAAAAGCTGGATTAGTTCAGTCAAGGCTACACGTTTGGTCCCTCGCGTCCGAGCAGCTTTCACCGAACACTCTGAGGTTTAGAGGAAAACCGAGTCGTCTCGAGGCGATCGATCCCAGCGAGCAATGTGAAGTGAATGTGGAGATTTCAGTCATCTCTTAACTGTGTAAATAGCACGTGGCTTTCAGGCGCTGCAAAGTGAATTTCGAGGCTGAGCAAAGTGGTGATATTCAAAATGGTGGAGGGGGTTGAAGGAAGGGGAAAAAAAAAGGAAAAAAGCTCATGCATGTTTCATTGCTGTACGTTTTTGTCTTCTGTTTGCAGTTTATTTTCCTTTATATTTTTAGTTTACAGAGATTTACACATTTTATTAACCACTTTACAAGAGTTAAATCTAATGTTTCTGTTTTCTTGCTCTGATCGAAGAACATTTGCACCTATTTTATTTTAAAAAAAAATAACTAATGCTCATTTTCCCTGCTTTTTTTTTGGGTTTTTTTTTTTTTTTTTTTTTTGCTTTAGCATGCTATTGTGTGAGCCGAACCTTGTGACCTGTGAAAAAAAAAAAAAAAACTACAACGTATATAAATTGTAATCTAATGAACTTGCTTTAGATTGTATGGCTAATCGATGTAAATTCACAAATAAAAAAAAAAAAAAAAAAAGCTATTTTAAGAAAACAGGACTGGTGATCATGCTTTCAGCATCGAGCCATCCATCACATCAGTTTCTTTTCTTCATGAAAGTTCTTCAATCTCAGTTGAGAGTTTTATGCTAAATTTTTTTCATCATTATATATTTTACTGTATATTCTATATAAGGGCCAGCTTTTATAATAAACACTTCAAATTTAACATTTAGGATGTTATCCCCCCCCCCCCCCTTATTAAAATTGCTGCATTAACCAAATCATTTATCTTTTGCACTTCAAACCATTTTGCACGAGCTCCACTTGAAGTCATGATGCTGACCGCACTACGATGGATAAAGGTCACGCGTGGGCGTGCATGTGCGTTTCTTTAGAATACATTAAAACCGCATTAAACCGTTTACAAAAAACTCTACCCAGAGGGAGTGTTTAAACTTTCCCTATCTACTGCGGCTCAAGAGTTTTATATTTACCCACGTATAAGCAAGCCCAAACTAAAATACCTTAATTATAGCCAAATGTATCAGATATTCCTGATGTTTTTGTAAAATAAATAATTATTCAGTCTAACTGTAGCCATTTTACTGATTTTGTGGATAGCTTACTCTATTGGCAGGTCTTTTTGCCTTTTTCAAGCCAGTAAATAAAGAAGCTAATTTTCGGTCAGTTGAATAATTTTCAGCTTTAAACTAGAAAAAAAAATGTTTAGAAATAGTCTGAAGAAACTGTTTTCTCAGTTATATTTCTGAGATATTATATAAATTCTACTTTTTTTTTTTTTCTCCAGTTTGTGGCCATTTTTCAACTTCAGGGTTTTTTCAGCATGTGGCTTTTTTTTTTTTTTTGTTGTTTTTTCAGCTTCAACTTCGGGCCTTTTTCTCTTTGTGAGCCTGTTACTTGTCTTTAACCTATAAAATATTTGCCAAATTTAAATTCCATCATGTAAAATTTAAGTTGGAAATCTTTAAAAGGGTCTTGTGTAGGAACATTTAGTCTCCAGATCCGGCTAATTTCCAATTAACTTCAATAATATGACCTTTTAAAGTAGCTGATTTTTGGTTTCAAGTTTATTTGTCATTTATACAAGTGTCAGTGACGATGTACATTGAAATGCTTTTTGTGAGGCTTAGGCTTAGTCTACAGCAATACAATAATACCAACAGAAATAAATAATAACGATGTTACTTTGAGGTAGTGTAATGTAGTTGTGCAAAGTATGCAAGACATGACGTTTTTGTAGTCTTTGATATGATATGAAGGGGGATAATAATAGTGCAATTTTAGAGCCAGTTTTTACAGTTTATTAAAGGTTCTGATAACCTGCAGGTAGAAGCTGTTCTTCAGCCTGCTGGTTCTGGACTGAATGCTCCGGTATCGCCTGCCTGATGGCAGTTTGATAAACAGACTGTGTGCTGGGTGACTAGGGTCGGTTGTGATTTTTCGGGCCTTCCTCAGACGTCGCAGATCAAAGATGTCCTGAAGGGAAGGAAGTTTGTTGCCGATGATGACTTCAGGTGTTCTCACAACTTTCTGAAGGGCCTTGCGGTCGCGGAGTGAGCAGCTGCCGTACCATACAGTAAGGCACTCCGTCAGGATGCTCTCAATGGTGCATCTGTAGAAGTTTGTAAGTTTGTAAATGGTTTAACATTTTTAAAAAAAAAAAGACATACAGGATGGAAGCCCAATGAATCTTATTATTTTGGCTCTAAATCATGGCAAATGTTATGGTAAAAAGTTATTCACTAACAAAAAAACAAAAGAAAAAGAAGAAAGGTGGTCATGGAATTTTGGTTTGGAATTGTTTTAGTAAAAAAAAAAGTGATGTTTCTAGGTTTGTTAAATATTTTAACAAATATGAAGAAGTAGGAAGACAAGGAAAGGAAAATACAATTGGAATAAGCTAAAGATATGTTAAATATTTATTATAAATAGCTTTCAACAGAGTTTAAGAAAATCCTTCATCCAAGATTAATGGAAAAACTGCAATCTTGTACGGCCCTTTGAGATTTTTATTTTTTATTTGTAATCAATTTATGATCAGTAATAATTAATTATTATTGATATATTCGCAAGACAAAAGGTCGTTCAGCTGTGTGCTAATCGAGACAACTTATTATTATTATTATTATTATTATTATTATTATTATTATTATTATTGTTGTTGTTATGAAGCCCATTTATAAGATTAGGTATTACTGAAACTAGCAGCCTGAAAATTTGCATGAATTCTAACAAAAAAAACAAAATGTATGAATTTTCAAAGAGCAGGAGTTAAAGTTGCAGAACATTATTGTAAATTATTTATGAGTTTTGAAAAATAGTGGTGTATACTGATAAAGAAATTCCCAATGATCCTTGAAATACTGGTAAATTGTTTGTATAGTGGGATATTGTAGCTTTTTTTTTTTCCCCTAAATCAAATAATTGAACAATTGCTTCAGGGTTTTATGCCGTCCATTTTGTAAATGCGAAGCTGTAAACATTGAGTTTTACGGTTATCATCATGCTGTAAATGACCACACACTTCCACCGGGTCATATTACAAGTAATCCGATTGCGTTGTGGTTTTTTTTCAGTCGAGTTAAAATGTAACGCGTTTCACAAAGCCCTTTCACTTTCTGACGTGCTCCTGAGTGTTCTCTTGTGCTCATGTAAATATTTGAATGCCACAGAGAGGTCCAAGAATAAACGCTGAATTTGAATACGCATTTGCACAAACGCCGGACTGTTACGTCAAGCCGCGGCATCGTGGCACAAGGGAACTTTGGGCCTGCTTCGCATATCTGTTTCCATTGGAGAACCTCGAGTTAATGTTGCAGGACTGAAGATCACTCTCTGAAGTGCACGAGTGTGAGAGGAGGCGTCACATGACCCATCATCATGTTATAATCATAAAGATAATCACTGATAGTCTTAAAATGTTCTGCGTGAAGTCCCGGCTTTTCCACGTTGCTCAGGACTTCCTGAACATATTCAAAAGTGTCCATCGCCAGTGTTGGTGCAAAAACAACGACCTTGTTTTAGATCAGCATTTAAATCCTTATAGAATATAATCAGCTGTGTTTGAGAACATTTTGTATTGTCTGTACTTTTTTTTTTTTTTTTTTTAAATATCCATCGGCGTTTCGATCATTGACATCTGAAAGCTTCTGATATTAAAGGCGTTTCAGCCTACAGTTCTGAGTGTTTCTTACATTATGTTCAGGAATCAGTTGCGAAAATTAAGTTAAAGGAGCTGTTTATCATTTGTTTACAGCTTGCTACTGTTCTGGTTGGGGGCAGAGATAATTAAGCCAAAAAAATTTTTTTAAATGTAAACAGCCCTAAACTGAAGAAATTATTCAGATACAATGCACGGTGTGGGTTTATTACAGGTATGGAAATGCGTAAAAATTGCAAACTGCACCTTTAAGATGGAATGATAAATGTATCGTAAGTTGATCGTAACCGTACGTTAGTTTAATACGATTGGACCACCAGTGCAAGATCAAAACTGCCTGAAACTTATCACTAACAATAACAATCCAAGTAGAAGATGAAACACTACACCCATCTCTACACGCTTTAAGGTGTAGCTTGCTTTGCGGACGCAAGTTACGTTCTCAAATTTCTACGATTAAACTAGCTGCTCATTTTAGCTTTGGGGAAATAGATGGTTTCACGTGTATTATCATTGAGGCCTGGAAACAATGACATGTTTATCAAAACATTTAGTAGAACTCGTGAACGCAGGAACACGCATCACTCCATGTACGTTAGAATGTTGTTGTTTTTTCCATTCCCTGCCCAACAATACATGTTGACATTCAACACCTCTGGCCATAAGCTGTTGAGTGAAGAATCCATGGTACGCTGTTCATTCGAGAGCTCGGAGAGATATGAGCTGGTGGGGTTTTTTTTGGGGGGCGGTTTCAGTGTTTGATGTTCAGTATTTCAGTTCAGTCCACAACAGTTTCTGTTTTGTATTAGCGCTTATCTGAGATCAGCTATTATGGCCAGTGTGTAAAACAAGACACCAATCCTGCTTCTAGTAACATCGCTAAGCTACATAATGTAAATTTTATCGAAGCGATTTGTAAAATCAGAGAGAGAACTTGCATTTATAAATTACGCTACAAATCCGGCTTAAAGTTTTAGGAGCCGGAGACTTTGGGGTGGATTTTTACTGAGGATCATGCTCTGGACGTCCAAGATGGCCACTGTTCCTAATCAGTAGCTACATCAGCCTCGTAGCTCTGGTGCAAAACTTTAAAAAAAAAAAAAAAAAAGACATCTGAGTGATAACATTTTTTTTTTTCACCTATTTGTTCTGTTAAAATGCAGATGCTAACTGTTGTTTTAATTTTCTTTATTTCTGTTATTTAGAAGGCTAAGCTTTACACTGCAGCTCATATCACTAATCTTCATTTCTTTTTATCACTTCAAAGAAGATCGTCACCATTCTGTTGAGGGTTATGTTTGGGTGGAGTTTCTCTCGTCGTCTGTTCTACGTCTTTAATAGAGGTGGGTGTCTTTTGGAACGAAGTGAAGTGAGTCGTGAGATAAAGGCCTGGCGGCTGTATGAAAAGATTCTCAGACCACTTTTATCTTGCCATCAGCCTTTTCCATCAGCTTTTTACAGTAGTGTTTCGGTTTCATTCATTTCATCAACTGTGTCCAGGCAATACGTCATCATCTTTATGCGAATTCTTTACAATTACGTTCACTGTAATCACGAGCTCTAATCTTTGACTTTTAATGGCCGCCGAACGAGGAAACCGGAGGAGTGTTATCATAAACCCAGGTTCTCTCCGTTCTCTCCTTGTCTATTTGATAGAACAGGCAGTGCGTCCGCTGTGCAGGTCATCACGACCCTAAGCCTTCACCCCGACTGACTCGAGATCCACGATGGCATCTGACTTTTCGCTGTGGGACAAATCTAATGGCTAACTGGAGTTACAAATGTTTTCAAAATGTTCTCAGCTCTGGTGCAGGGTGATCAGGTCGAGATGATGACGATGTCACCATGAAACACAACATTCCCCAAACAGCTGATCGAAAGTTCAGACCTGTTCGGAGATAAACAGTGAAATGCTAACCCTGAAAGTAAGCTAGTAGCACATACCAATGCGTGGAGCTTTTATACAGACAGGACGGGAATGTAGACAGAACCAAGAGATGTTATCTCTCAAACTTAGTGCTTTTTTTTTTTTTCCCCCACTGTACTTTCAAAAACAAGAACCAAACACAAGATGAGAGAACTTACTTGCCTTTTGAGTTCTAGCTCATTTTTCCACCAAGAAACTGAAACATCACTATTTAACATCATTGTTAATTATAGCTTGAAAGAAGTGTTTGGATTAATGTTCGTTTCACCAAAAGGCTTCTTGATGAAAGTTTCTTCATTTTGGCATCCGAGTATTAGAAAGGTAGCAAAGAAAAATGGTGCAAGACGATAAGTTGTAGATGAGTACCATTAGTTCTTTGAGCAGGTACCAAAAAAAACACACCACTGGAAAAATGTAGTGGACTACTGGCCAGTTTTCCAGTTTTGCGATACTTTGTTCACTGTGTGATACTTTGTTTGACTGAAGTTTTGCCGAATTGTGCTCATTCGAACTGGAGCTGATCTGCGCACCTGCGTATCAAGTGTCCTAAAGTCCGAGTGCAGCTCCTTCACTATCAATAATGAAGCAGATGGTGTCTGTGGTCGAGTGAATAATGACACCTATATTCCACTGTGACCCTATAGATGACAATACAACATAGCACAATAGTGAAAGGGACAATATACACACACACACACACACACACACACACACACACGAGTGTGTCAGAGGGGGGATGGGAACAACATACGGGAGGCAGCTAGTGATGGGAATTCCGGCTCTTTTCAGTGAGTCAAATCATTTGACTCAGCTCACCAATAAGAGTCGAATCCTTCGGATCCCAAACAGCTGCTCGGCTTTTTTTCTAAATATTTTGCCAAACGATTATTACAATAATTACACACACGTCTCACTACTCACTCTAACAAACAGCTCAGATGTTGAAAAACGGTTTCCATTTAGGAAAAAAAAATTTATATTAAATTGCACAGCAAGTGTCTCGCCACAAGAGAAAAATTCATTCATTCAAAGAGTCGACTCATTCACAAAAAACAACACGCGACTGTCTCGGCTCGAGAATTGGGTCACGGGGTCAAATTGACGGATAAATAGGAGGCGGTACAGAGTGCGAGACAATAACTTTAATGGAGTCGACACACTCGCATGCTCTGATTCACAGGGCTTTGTTTCTCTTCATCGACTCAGAGCTGATACTTTCCCCTAAAAAACGCACACGTCACTAACAATCCCTACGTTGACTCGAGCAACAGGCGATTATTCACTTTCTATGCACGTGTACGACACGGAGCTACGATTTCAGCAACAATTGACAATTGAATGGAGATTTTCTCAATTCTATGCAAATTAGGTCCGAAGCCGTAAAGCGACGAATCCAAACAATTGTCTCGAATGACTCCTTGACCGATCCTATAGCGCGCGTGGTCCGACATTTCTTCAGTTCCCCACTCACAACTTTAGTTCCTATCTGCAGTCACTTCCCATTTCCTATTTGACATGCAGAAATAGAAAAAAAAAACTTCCCTTTCTACGTCCGACCTCTCATTAAATGTGTCTAGAGAAGGTACGAAGAAAAACAACGTTTGGAAAGAAGTAGCAGAGATCTTCGAGATCCTCTGGTGAGTGTACGTAGCTAGTACAGTTAGCTTGCTTTGCTGATTTGAGAACAGTGCGAAGCCTAGCACGTAACAACTTATTTTCATGTTGATAGGTGCGTTATTTAATTTGTTTAACCTAGTTCATTTTAGAAGCTACATATAGCTACTATCGTTTCTGGTCAGAACTAACGGAAAAAATTCAAGACAAGCTACAAACGACACGAGCAACAAGTCGCCTGCTAGTTTGAGTGTAGTGTTAGCATGAGAGCCAATTAGCAATATGCTAACCTGACAACACTTGTTAGCATGGTTGAACATTTTAAGTAGAGGAAAAAGGAACATTTACAGATGTATAAGAGTTAACAACCAGTTTTCACAATGATTAGCACATTTGTAACTAAAAAACGACAAGAGACAAACTTCCTAAGAGCAACTACGAGTACTCTAATGTTGTAATGCTAACCTGACTACAACTAGCTACTTTTTTTTGCCATATTAGCATAGTTGGAGATTCTATGTGGGGAAAAATGGAAACTTTACAGAGTTGTATGTGAAAAAAGAAATGCTAGTTTTCATTACTAACACACACACACAAGCTGTGTGTGTACTAAACACAGGTATACCTGAGCGAAAGATTATTACCATTACACAAATATAGACATGCGAACTGAACCGTGGATAGCTTGCTTTCAATTTTATAGCTACATTAGCGTGATTGGCTTGAGTGTTCGGGCTTTTTGGGGGAAAAAATAACGAGGAAATGACGTCATGCTATGCGGTTCGGTGTTTGGACTTTGTGCTATACATTGGTTTGATGACGTGTGTAGCTTTTTAAAGCTGTAAAATAGAAAAATTACGCATTCTGTAGGATCTAGTTCGAGTCGTACGGATACGATCATACTAGCTGGACCATAGTTAGCTTTTATTTATCGGTAGCATGGTTGAATGGAGTGTTTGTGATGACATCTGAAGCATTTCTGGCTTGACGTTTGTAGGAGTGACGTTCGTAAAGCCACGTTTGCGCTTCTTCGAACTGCTATTTGAGTTATTGTATAAATTATACAGATGTGAATGTGACATTGTGAATTAAGCTGTAAAATTGCAAATGAGCGAGGTGTGTTTTTGAGCAATGAACACTGAGTAGACTATATGAGCCGTGTATATGGGTTAGTCTGTGTGCGTGTATGTGTGTACACAAGTATACTATAGGCTTGGTGTGTGTGTGTGTGTCTGCGCAAGTACTCTATATGAGCTCTTTGTGTGTATGAATACAGTATATGAAAGGTCAGTGTGTAGGCTGCATTGAGTGATTGTTAGCTAACATGGCTAACAATGCAGGCACTCACAAGTGTGTGTGTGCCTTTAAGCTTGATGTATGGCTGTAAGTGCGTATCATGTTCCCAGCAAACAAAGACAATTTTCAGATCATTCAGTTATATATATATTCCACAGGTTCTAAGAGGATTCGGCTTTTATGAAACTTTTACGAAAATAACGCCTTTATTTTTCTATAAAATTATCATTTTATGAAGTATGGAAAAAAAAATTTAAATGTTTTTCTACTAAAAATAATGTAGGAACCCTAAAAAAAAAAACGTACTAGGTATTTAAGCTCAGATCTGCAAACACTGAAAAATAAATAAATATAACACTAAATAATAATAATAATAATTCATTCATTAACTAAAAATTAATTATGCATATTATTTATATTAGTTTCTCTTTATTTATTAATCTATGCATTTAATTTATTTCTGTATTTATTCACAAAATATATTTCTTAACTTAATTTTATATGCAGAAATGAGAGGATAACGAAACGAGGATAACGAAATAAATTATCAATTATTAAACTTGTATTATTATAATTAATATAAATGATATAAATATTTAAAAATAAAATTGAAATGATAGAAAATAAATAATTTCATATATTGGTAAATAAATACAGAAATATATATATAAATATATAAAGAAGGAAATTAATGAATATACCAAATAAGACAAAAAATTAAAGTACAATTAATGTTGTAATTATTATTTTGTCTTTTTTTTTTTATTTAAATTGAGTCATTTATTTATTCTTTTGTTTATTTTTTATTTTAGATTGACTTGGCCCATTAAAACCAGGAACCAATATTTCATATAACCATAATGTTCAGAAAAACGTCTCGTCCTCTTTCTCGTCCTCTCTCCCTCCTCATCTCTCTCTCCTAACTCGATATTAAAAAGGGATTAAATCAGCGAGAATGACACGGGCAATTTCCCGGGGCGGAGTCAGGGGTGGAGGGGTGAAGAGAGGAGGCACGGAGTGTGACGACCTTCTGCACGAAGAGGAAAGAGATACCAAGAGTCCGAGTGGACAATATGGCTGTGTGTGTGTGTGTGTGTGTGAGAGAGAGAGAGATTAGGATGGAGATGAGTCCAGGTTCATCTTGTACTTTTACATAAATACAGCATGAGCCTCTCAATCACACACACACACACCTTGCTGTAACACTACACTGCATGAGACACTGTGTTGGGATACCTGAGCCAACATGCACGCACACACACACACACACACACACTATACACAGATTGCCTGGCCAGTCCTAGCCGACACAGTGTCACATGAGGCAATCCCATTGTGTGTGTGTGTATAATATATAGGCCAGGAGGTCACACTGAACTCCATTGTGTGGAGAAAACAAGGCCACTGGTCAGTAACCTGATTCTGCATGTGCGATTGTTCACTCCCACGATCAGACGTCTGGGTATCAGGGTGGGTGTGTGTGTGTGTGTGTGTTACCAGACCAGGGCAGTGGGAACCGGGTGTTAATGCCACATGGCATACCAGACTAACCCACAGATACAGAGAGAGCCAAGAACACTCTGTCCACACACACACACACTGTGCGATGTTCATATTTTAGCACACTTTTCAGGTCTTCACTGGTACTAATGTACTCTGTGTGTGTGTGTGTGTGTGTGTGTGTGTGTGTGTGTGTGTGTGTGTGTGTGTGTGTGATTTGGAGTTCCTCTTTTGCTCTCAGAGATCTGTTGCTCTTCGCCACATACTCACCCACTGAAGGCCATCTGCGCTTTTGTCTAGGCATCACCCCCCCTACACACACACACACACACACTAATGTCTCTAGAATCGAGCCCTCTAACTGCACAATGCTTAGAGAAAATGAAAGGTCCTCCTAAAGCAAAGACTGTTCTCGCACACACACACACACACACACACACTCTCTCTCTCTCTCTCCTCCACCCCCATTCTTCCGGACACGATCGCTGCAAGTCTCAGAATTGATCACACACTCTAGCTGCTATTTTAGGATTGTGAATTATACATGAATGGATATTATTACATTTACGCTAACATACATTATTGTTTGGTGAATTATTGATATTATGATATAAAGCTAGTCTCATAGGATGGACAGAAAGTTTATATTTTTCTATATAATTCTCTCTGTATATAAAATTGTAACTTCCTTCAGTTCTGTTAGTTTTGTTTTACAAAGCATGATAACCTATGTTATGTCATTTTTTTACATTTAAAGTGTATAGTTACAAAATTATACATTTAAACATAACTTTATGATAAATAGAAGGCTATATTTGGTATAAATTTCTAACTACTATATGGTCATAATTAGAACATATAGTCATAAACTTATAAAGGTCTAATTCTCTGTGTTTAATTAATATTTATATGTTTATGTTGTCCTAATTTTGAAAAATACAGTATAATTATAACGTTATTAGCATATTGTCTTATATAGTTAAAGGTGATAGTTGTAATTTAGTGCTAAATAGTATATAACTTCAACTTAGTACTTTTACTAACCCTAGGATATATTCATATACATTTTAAGTATATAGTTATAAGTATGAACATTGATCAGTTTAAGTATATACAGTTTTGTATATATACTTACTGTAGGCCCATATAGTTATATATTGTAAATCTGTTATGCGAATTTATAAGTAGAAATGATCAATATCAAGTATAAATGGATATACTTATATATTATAGGTATAATTATAAATAGAGACTTATAAATATAACTTTTTATAATATAAAAATGTTAAATATGAATTAGTATAAAGTTGTACTACTTGTATGTAGTTCGATAAATGTAAAATATATAGCATAATTGTGTTATAAAGGACAAAACAGAGGACTGAATTTGATATGAAATTATAAGTATAGAGTCAGAAATATTCAGAACTTATCTCTAAACATACACATACATATCTTAAGGGTATAATTTTAATTTTTTAGGTTAAATATAAATGATATAGGTACATAATAATGCTGAGTAACTTCCTTGTACTTAAGTCTGACAAGACATATAAACTTGTACTTATGGCTACAGGCAACTAGAAATAAGCTTTCTGATTATGTAGTAACTCTGGATGGCCTTTCAGTTACATCATGTGCGATGCAGAAAAACTTGTTCATGCTTTTATTAAGGTTAGACTATTGTAATACCTTCCCGGATTTTCCAGTAGGTTTATAAAGAAGTTCCAGTTCATCCAGAATGTAGCCGCCAGAAAACTGTAACCATATTTTATCCACACTACAGGTGAAAGGTTTACCAAAAGAAGTACTGAATGGTCTCATTTCGCAGTACTTATACCTACACTTACGCACTAATAATACAATTGAGTTGAATTGAATAACAATTTTAAGTACATGTAGCTATCCAGTAAATAGTATATATAAATATATAGTTGGAACTTATAGGGCTGGACAATATATAATATCGACTATATAATATCGATATTGTGATAAAAAGTTCACTTTTCTGGGATATTGTGGTATCATTTTTGTCTAATTTTTTTCCATAACAATTACATTGGAAGCATAGCATCTGATTTAAAGTTGGAATTTTGGACCGAATCTTTAAATTTTTATAAAATTGTTAAATTATTTTTTACATTTTTAATATTTTCCCGCTCCATTTCGGTGTCATTTATTTTGGTTGTAGATATTAAATAAAAGTATCATCAAACTCGGTATTTCGAAAGATTCCTTAAAATGCAATCTCTCGGTTTGTTAGCAAACCTAAATCTCATGATCCATATAGTGTATCCTAGAAATGTCAAGTATCATGATATTTTATTTTATCCCATAAATACCCCTAGTAAGTTATAATGTGGGTCATAGAAATATAAATTTGCTTTTTTTTTAGCTACATATCCTGGAGATAGATATACTTTACATATAAGCTTATGGAATTTATAACTAGTAGTGTTTATCGGTTATAAATATCAGTGTCTAGTGCTACAAATTGAATTTCGAATCAGCACTGTTTTGCATCAGTTGTGTCCACCATCTGTCCTACAAAGTCTGCATCCCTGACCTTGTACTAAAGACATCTTAAACAATACGTCCTCGAATCTGCTCGGTGACGCTCTGTGAATAGCGGAAAGCCACGACACGCTGCAGATGTTCGCAGTAGGAGGGGACCTCGAATTACGGATGGGACCCTGGTTTTAAGAGCGAACCTCGTTTAAATGTCCCCTTCTGCACTTCACACTACACCTTTGTCCCTCCTTCCACTCCTATTAGCCCTGTATTGTGGGATCTACAAAACCCTGACCTCCAATAAAGAAGGGGTGAAGAGAGTGTAAGGGAGGGGAGGGGGTTAGAAGAGGGGTAAAAGGGGGAAGGGGACATTCAGGGGACATTGATTAGAGATTAGGGAGCCGCGGGACTGTGGTATTTTACTCTGTGCGTGTGATGTGTGTAGGAATCTGCTCAAAATATGCGTAATAATGTAGAATTAGCACAACACCATAGCTCTGATCATCCAGCTGTAGTAGTTGAAGTGGGTGGGTGTGTGTGAGTGTGTGTGTGTAGGGGGAAGTCGTATATCTCTGTGTTTAGGGTGTGGTGGAGACAGTAGTGCTAAGTGGGGTGCTTAAAAATGTCACGGAGATGATCTGGGGCAGGCTAAAGGTCGTAGATAATGATGTCACTCTTGTTAGCCGACACACACGTTTCAGGCGGCGATGATTAATAGTCGGTCAGTTGTGATACATTTTCTCGTTGCTTTTTTTTTTTTTTTTTAAATAGTTAGATTTACCCTCCAACTGTAGCTATTTTTTTAATCCTCAGAATAGTTTATTTCTAAAGATGTTTTTTTTTTTAAACCAAAACTATACATAGCCTGTCATTTCTGAGTCGTGGTGTAGGCTAGCACGTCTCTTTTCTGTTTATCTGTCCATCTGCTAATTACAAGGAGTAGAAATGTGTTGATTATACGATGAGGTTCCAGCTTCTCTCTCTATCTCTCTCTCTCTCTCTCTCTCTCTCTATAACAGACTGTAAAAAAAAAAAACATGACTCAGAGGTTGGATTTGCTGAATCTCTTTAGTATAGCTGAACCACAATCATGACTGCAGTTAGAGTCAACTGAGGCGAATCCATACACAGTCGACTGTAGAATTACTGGCACCCCTTATAAAAGCCATTTAAAATTTATACAGGGCGCATAAATATATGGGGATCCAATATAGTTTAATCAAAATTAGCCGTCTCCTAGGGGCAAGTAACAGCACTGAGCCTCTTCCTGTAATGTCTTGAGGATCTTGTATTCCTGTTCCATGCAAAATATTTGAAGCTGCTTTATATTTTTAGGTTTGTGAAGGCCGGCTTCAATTCAGACCCCAGGGGGTTTGGATGTATGTTTGGTGTAACCACCTTAACCTGAGTCTTAACCTCCTGGTAGAGGCAATCGGGTTCTGGCCTGGTTAGCAGAATTCATGAATTCAAGATCCCTGCAGGTTTTCTCCAGTTCTAGTGAAGTTCAAGCCTTAGATTTAACAGATTTTCCTCAGAAAGAGCTTCTTCTTTTTTCTTTTCTTTTTTTACCCCATTTCTCACCCCAAGCTAGCTCTCCCCTATCATATGACAGCTAGCAAGCGGGGAGGGTGAAGGCTGTCACATGTTTCTTCCGAGACATGTGATTCCAGCCACCTGCATCCTTTCTAATTACTCCTTATGCTGCGTCACAGGGCAGCTGGACACACTCGGAGGTCAGCGCTATCTACCCTCTTCTACATACGACTCCCTTGATTGGCTAGTGTTGCTGTGATTGACAGGGGAGGGAAAGTATGCCCCTCCCACCCAGAGAGCACGGCCAGTTACACTCTCCCAGCCATCGGGATTCGAACTCATGACAATATGGCAAACTTTAATGCAATAATTACGTCCAACTTTTTATTAAGCATGCAGTGTCGGTTTAATTTTTCATTCTGGAACTTGACAACCGCTTGAATCCTCTACACTGTGCAAGTCTGTTAGCTAACTGTCAGTCAGCTGTTGCTCTCCTGACCATGTTTTGACATATCACTGTGTTTGTTATCTTGAACTATCAAAACTCTACCTTCAAAAACACTGACTCATGAGACAGAACGACATCATCAAGGCTTCCTGTTTCAGACACGCCTTAGGAAGGTAAAACAACAGAAACATTTAAGACGGAGAACAATGACTTACAATAGCTAGCTGTACATAACATTACAGACTGTGCAAAGAGCACATCTGAAATAAAGGGTGTGTAATACGGAGGTTAATGAGTAAGGACAGTAGAAACAGGTGTGGTTAACACAGAAACAGGTGCTAATGATGAGGGCGTGGCAAAGGGAGACGCCCGAGGAAAGAAGGAATCAGGAAATAAACAGAATGGGTCCGTGACTGGACGTACTGTTAAAGGTTGGGCTAGGAATAAAAAAAATGTACTTTAATATTATTAGAGCAAAGCAGCGCAGCAGAAATTTACGCTGGAATGAAAATTATGATGATTAACATGATTAACACTTTTAATAGTACTGGGAATTAGTTATACAACACTGAGGCGTGCATAGTGCACATTTGTTCCACATGGTTTTGTGTGTGTGTGTGTCTGCATGTGCTGTGCGCTTCCACCCACATGTGGCTAACCTCAACCACATCACTCTCGAGGGTGCAAAAACACACTGACTAGGCCTTCTTGTGCTGCTGGCCTGAGGGTGTGGAACTCACGCTGGGAGAAGTACGATAGGAAAGACAACGAAGCCTAGTGACACGCAAGAAGCACAGTGCCACTTTATTTATTTAAAAAAGTATTTATTTTGAATCAAGTGCGTCAGAACGCTGAATTTTCCCCAAATACATGTACTGCTCTCATCAGGCCTGCCTTTATCTACTGCCTGTTCTAAACACTATATTTAATAAATAAAAACCCAGCCTACTAAATACTTAACCCTACAGTGAAAGAAAGAAAGAAAGAAAGAAAGAATGAAAGAAAGAACAAAAGAAAGAACGAAAGAAAGAAAGTGTAGTTGTCTCAGTTCTCACGATTCTCTTGTCAACATGACTGCTGAACTGCTGACTCACCTTAGAGAAAGAGAAAGAGAGAGAGAGAGAGAGATGGAAAGAGGGAGAGACAGAAATAGCTAGAGAGAGACACACAGGCAAACAGAGAAACAGAGAGAGAGGGAGACGGAGAGAGTCAAAGGCAGAGACGCAAAGAGAAGAACAGACAGAGGGAAAGACAAAGAAGAGGTACAGAGAGACAGACAGGCAAACAGAGAGACACAGAGAGAGAAGAACAGAGAGAGAGAGAGATACAGTCACGGACAGGCAGACGGTCAGAGAGAGATGGTGAGAAAGAGGGAGAGAGAAAGAGATACAGAGAGACAGACAAGCAAACAAAGAAAGAGAAAAAGGAGACAGAAAGAAACAGAGAGAGGGAGAGAGAGAGAGAAAGAGGGAGATAAAGAGACAGACAGAGACAGAGAGGGGGAAGAAAAAGACAGAGAAAGAGAGACAGAGAGGGGGAAGAAAGAGAGAGAGAAAGAGACAGACAGAGACAGAGAAAGAGAGAAAAAGAAAAAGGAAGACAGACAGAAAGAGGGAGTTAAAGAGACAGATAGACAGAGACACACAGAGAAAGACACACAGAGAGAGAAAGACAGAGAAAGAGGGAGATAGACAGACAGAGACACAGAGAAAGACAGAGGGAGAGAGAGAGAGAAAGAGAGAGAGAGAGAGACCTGACATACGAGCTGTAATATTCCTGTCATCGTGTCACAATCATTAACCACAGAATTGAGCTGAAGTCGTGCGTGTGTGAACGACAGCAAAGCTCAGCGGAAGGAAGTATGAAGACAACTGGGTCACCACAGATACCCAAAATTTCCGTATTTGGCCATTAGGATTATCAAACATTTTTCCTTCTCTCTTTCTCTCTCTCTCTCTCTCTCTCTCTCTCTCTCTAATATTCATGTCTAAGTATTCCTAATAACATCGGCCATTTAAAAACTCTATCTGTCTAATAAATCTGTCATTATTAAGAGTGGTCATGTGTGTTACCCACAATGCACTGTGAGAATACATCATGTTTAATACCAAGAAATGGCTGTGAGTAGTGAGTCACTTGAGATGACATGATTTCTTAATCAAAGAAAGTCAACTAGCATGTACCTAGAGGCCATATTAGTGTCTCTGTGTCCCGTGTCAAGCTTTAGCTGAGTTCAATTTATGCCATGTATGATTAGCCAGGAAGCTAGGCTATTAGCTTCACAGCTAAATAGACTACAAAAGCACAAACTCTTGACAACTCTTACTTGCTAATTCCTTGTTTGAAATTGCTAGCCAGAGCACCATCTTGTATCACCTGCAATTAGGTGATTAGCTAGCAGGTTATTAGCTAGCTAATACATTAGCTAGACCAAATCTACAACATTCTCTTTTATGGAAAAAAAGAAAAGAAAATCTAAATATAGTGTCCAAAACACGTTATCTTGCTTTAAAAGCTACTTTGACAACCATTACTTGCTTGAAAGCGTTAGCTAAAGCCATAATTGGCTCACAAGTTAGCATGCTATAAGCTAGCTGTCAATTCAGCTAGCTAGACCAAACGTTGACGTTCTCTTTTCTAAAGAAACAGTATCTATGGGGGAAAAAAGTCCAAAATATGTTTTTAAAGTCTCTTTTACTTAAAAAGTGCTAGATAAAGCCACATTTAGCTTAGTTAGCATGTTCTTAGCTAGCCACTTTGGGTAGTTATACATTATCCTGTTAGCGTTTTCAGTAGCCAAAATATCAGCACACCGAATGCGAAATTTTTCACACACATTTCCCAGATAATGACTATTTGTTACAGCAGTGTGTGTGGGTGTGTGTGTGTGTGTGTGTTAAATACAGTGTACAAAAGTCATAAAAACAGAGAACTGCCTGTTTGTTATTGTTTCTGCGGCTAAAACTGACAGTCTTGACGAAACATTAGCTTCTTAGCTAACAAAATGATTGTCATCTCAACTTCCTCAAATGTTTTAAAGATGTTATTTTGTAGTCTCCAGTAAACAGTACAACGGATATTCATTCAGATTAAATACGTACAATGTTGAATGTCCTCTCAAATCATTCATAAAGCTACCGGAACATCCTGTTAATGTTTTCCCAAGTAACTCAAATCAGCCATTCCTTATTTGCTGAGTCATCTGACCTGTTTTTTTTGTTGTTGTTGTTTTTTGTTTGTTTTTGCTTAGCTTAACCTCATCATATTCTTCTTCAATTCTCCATCTTGCTCTGTTCTGCCACTATCTGACCCAAGTAGCTCATACATCACCGTGTTTAGCCTAGCTAAGCTTCTGAAGTATAGAAGGAAATCAAATTTTAAAAATTGAACTATGATATAAAATGGCAGTCAGACTGAGTGCCAGTGCGCTACGATAATTTGATCATTTTACTTGATAAGGACACGTAACCAAAGTAACGAATTAACTTTGGCTTTGATGTTGTGAGATGTTAGCGACAAGTCAGTTCCTGTTATCACTTACGTAGCTAGAAACATTCATTCCTTCACAAGCCTCCATTTTTTCCCCTCACTTTATCTATTAACTAAAACAAACGAATAAACAAAAAAACGCAGCTTGTCATGTGACCAAGAAACCACAACGCGTCCTGAAGACCGTAGCGGGAGACTTCTTGACAGTTACAAAACACTGAAACTGGAGACTCCTTCCTGAAATTAAATAAACATCTCCTCATTTTTGTTTGCTAATATATTATTTTTTGCAGTGTCCTCACAGTAAACAGTAGTTGGTTGGACGTTTTTGTTCTGACTTTTAATTTTTAAAGCGTTAAATAGAAATAGCACAGAAACCATAGCTTTCTCAGAACTTTCCGTATACGCATGTATACGTATCGTGATGTGATATTTCTGCTTTGATGAATTGTTTATTGTCAAAACGCCACAAACTACTCTGTCTCTCTCCCTCTCTAATCATATCTTTTTCCTCTCTAATTGTCTTGATGCCAGAAGCCCCCGGGTGTTTCCCGCCCCATCAAAGAGCTGTTTATTCACGAGCAGACGACCCCCGTGTGTGTGTGTGTGTGTGTGTGTGTGTGTGTGTAATAACAGGTTAGCCGTTCACTACCGCTAACAGCCCTGGACTGAGGTGACAGACTGTCTGTAACACCCTCGGCCCATCCCCCGCTCTATCACTCACACACACACATACACACACACAGTCCAGATGTCCCTGTGCTGGGAACGTTGGACAACAAACAATAGGCTCTGAAGAAAGGCTCAGCCCCTGGGAGGAGAACGTCTTGTGCACGTCCGTCAGGTTCCTCTTCGTGTCAACATGCGTGTGTGTGTGTGTGTGTGTATGTGTGTGAGACTCACGCCAAGTGACGTCATCTCCCTGTCAGAAACCTATGCTTCTTTACCAAGAAGAAATCTCCAGAGATTGTCCCAGAATGTCCCAAAATGTCTACCTGTCTGTTGTTTATGCGAAATCAATGATAATGATAAATATTAAAGGAGAAATGCACCCTGAGCAACCTGCATATACATTTTTATCATTAATCTTCAACGGCATCCAAAATTAATTTTGTCATCATTCTAAAGGAAATGTGGCGGCGCTTTAGTCTTTTAGTCTGGCCAGCTCTCACCTCCTCATCTGTACCCTCAAACAGATCAGCGCTTGAGTTTCATCCCACTCATCATCGCCCACTAGCCGAAGCTAATCTTACTCTTTTTTATTTTGTATTTTTTATTATTGTCCGTTATGTTTAAGATTGTGGTGAGTTTATTTTCTATTTAGCGCAACAATGCACCCAGTGACATCAGAGCGACACACAACCGCTAATCTCTCGGGAATAACGAGCCAACAAATCAGCACCAGACTAACTAAACATGTCACAAATATTTCACTGGTTTAGGGTGGAGGTAGAGAAACAATCCTTTATTGGAATGTAATTTGACCGGGTGAATGAATGAATGAATGTTTCGAATCACATACCGTAGTCAAGTCAGGTTTATTTATCATTTGCACTATATCTATATATATATATATATATATATATATATATATATATACAGTCAGGTCCATAAATATTGGGACATCGACACAATTCT
>CM075027.1:15868681-15904666 GCA_037576675.1 Pangasius sanitwongsei
AGAGCCAAAAATGTTAGAATTGTGTCGATGTCCCAATATTTATGGACCTGACTGTATATATATATATATATATATATCAACACACATGCACATAAAAATGCTTGTCCTAATATCTAATATCTAAAATGACCTACTGTGTCCATTGTTCTACACTCTGTTAGACGAATATAGTTCTGGTCTGTGTTCTCAAAATATCAAGCGCATTACATAGTACTGGGTGAGAACAACTCAGATAACATCCAGGAAGTCCTTCCCAAACAATAAAGGGCCACCCAGAATACCATCAGATAACAGCAGGAAATAACACCGTGGCCCTCAACTCCTCAGCTGTACACTTCGACTGTATCCTGCCTCACTTGTAAATCAGTTTACATGGATTGTAATATAATGTAACTCTCATCTTCTGACACTAAACCCCTTTACCGGAGAATAATCATCCCCAAAAATTCGGCCCACTCAGTCTACTGGATGTTGTTTCTCTGTTAGGAAATAAATCCACACTGATCAAGTCCACGAAGAAGGAAATGAGGAAACTTTTCCTCGCATTCCATCTTTCACATCTTCCTTCCATTGAGAATGTGTGCCGACTCTGGGTGTCCCAACAGCCAGGGCTTAAAAGTAAACACACCCCACCCGGTGTCCCTACCCTCTCCAGCTGAGCTGACCATACGCAAAGCAGGTTAGTCAAACTCCAGAAAGCACACATACAGAGCCGAAACAGAGCCCATGCTACTTACACACACACATATGCAACAGCAAACAGGAGAAAACAAAGCCAGCGCTACCAGCACACAGACACACACCCTGCAAGCTGGGAGGTCCAGGGTTTACGATTCCTATTAGTGAAATACGGTGCGAACCACAGAGAACGGAGGCTGTTTATGAGCCGCAGTCGACTGTAGTTTATTCTGCATTCGAATGGAGACACCGTGTTTATGAGAAGATTGCATATAAACGGCTCGTTCTGGTTTATTCACAACTTTGAAAGTCAACCTACAGTGTTCTGTCATAGTGTGGAGTTGTGACGACATGGTCGATGTTTCTCAATATGGCAGAAAGCTTAAAAGAATGGTTAGCGGTCAAGCTTAAAAGCACTTCTAGAGTATTTTAGGAGGCTTTTCTTAATGATTTAGCTACACATCTGAGGGAAATGTCGATATTCCAGACATTTTTGAGTCATTTCTATGGATGCTGTGCCTTTACATAATCTATAAACAACCTAAAATCTGGTTAAAAACATCATTCTCTGGTCATAAGCTAGCTTCATGTCTTACAGTTGCCTAGCAACAGTCTGTACAGCTGTAAACACCTGAACAGCGAGTGTATTGTTTTTATTTCCCAACTAGAAATCACAAATTTATAGCATTATTAGAATAGCATAGTTTTTTCCCTTTCCTGCTTTACTGTTACCACCCTGAGGTTGATTATTTTCCTATAACAGCATTTCCCAAAGTGTTTTATTCCACTTATCCTACAGCATTTTGCTTACAGGTACAATACTTTTTAATTTTTTAATAGTGGAGCATCCAAGAAACAAGTTAGTTCCCTCTTTTTTTCTCTCTCTTGACGTTAATGAGAAAAAAAATGTAGCTTGTCATGTTACCAGGAAATTGCAAACTCTTCTGTCCCATGCTGGAAAACATTACAAGAAAAGTTACAAAGCACTGACACCGGAGACTCCTTCCACATTTTACATTTAATTTCCTTACAGAAAATGTCACCATCTCAACAATTACACGCGTTTCAATATCCGTCCGTATGGAGCGTCCACCATGCGTACGTTGTTACCATAGAAACGGTAACGTATTAGAACGAGCGCATTAATATATACCTGTGCTTTACCGATGCTGCTGTTACAGAAAATGAATTAACACCTCCTGACCAATCAGATTTGAGAATTCAACAGCGCTGTGGTGTAAATAGTTATAACCTTCAGTTATTTATACACTGACGTTGCTTAGATTTTAGTAATTACGGGAAATGAGTTGCGGTATTGTAACGTGTCAGAGTTTCGCAACACAGACCGTGACGCTCCAGTTCCACAATGTGACAGTTTACAACATGAAACCAAAGCACTCTAGTCATTTCCGAGAACATTCATCCGTCTGATTTCCTTTAGGACTCTACTGTGCTGTTTAACTACTATTACAGCTTCCTCGATGCCTCCACAGAGAGAATCATGGGATATTGGGCTGTAACACAACGGCTCCCTGTTGTTTTCTGATTCTTCGGTGGCACTGTGAACGCTCGGAGTGAATCATTGTGTTTATGTCCTATGCTCTTATGTCCTCTTCTGCTCACTCTTCAGTAATAAACGTCTCATTAACCAAACAATCTTCTGGTTTTATAGTAAAACCAAAACACCAATTAGTAATATAAACAAGACTGAGTAACCTGGGTATCCTCCTGTAGGCCAAAGGGGTCAGGGGTCATCGTCACGGCTCCTGGTCCAAACTCAAGGAATGACTCAGTGGAGCCTGAGGGTCTGGCTAGTCGTGTAGCTGTTAGCGTGACGCCTGTGCACTCCAGGACACGAGCAAAGCCCCTTTAATTAGAGGCCGTAAAGCCTGATTTAATGGCTAGATGGCGAGGCAGGAACAAGACAACCAGTCTCTAATGTGTCATTACAGGCATGACACACCTGCAAAGCAAAGCGAAGAGGGTCAACCCTACTTAGACCATGTCTCACTATCAGATCCGACCTTTCTAAGGCCAGATCGCACAACATGCATCAAAGGACACTTTACTAGCTTTCTAAAAACTTCATTATCTCACAGGAAGGGCGTTACACGTGCGTCGGATTAGACGCCGCAGTAGCAGGAAGTACCCGTTGTGATGCAATTTCGTATTTCCTGAACACAAATGACAGACAAATGCAGCTCATAAACCTAAAGAGTAGCAATAAAATAGTTCATACTTATAATAGTTCGTAGTCCATCTGTATGCCAGAACTGACCTACTTTATCCTTCCAGCTAGGAAACAAAGATAAAATCAGCATGGCTATCAGGGTTAACAAGCTAGTTAGCATGCTAGGCAGATAAGCAAGCTAATAAACAAGCTGATATAACTCAGAAATATGTATGACTGTAAATGTGGAACAGTAGATATGCACATGTGCCGATGATATGAACAAAAAAGAAGTCCACACTGCTTGTTGCAATTCCTAAAGTCGATTCTTTTCGGCTAATTTGCTCTTGCGGTATTATTACTAATTAACTGCTGTACTGTATGTACAAATGGCAATTTGTTCTTAATTACTTCTCTGGTACAAATTCAATTTAAACCATAAAAATAAAAGCATGATCTTTATTTATACAGTAGATATAGATTTCATTGGCAGTAACAATATGATATATATGTGTGATGTTTATTATTGAGTAGATTCTTTTAAATAACCGTATTTATATTTGTACAACAGATATAATATTATTGATAGTGAAGTATATAATCTATATATGTACAGTAAATGTTGCTGAATGAATGTTGTGTAATACTAATTACCTGTCTGATCTATATCTGTGCAATTAATTCATATTGTTCATTCATAATTAACCTCTATCTGTATAGTATGTGTAGTGTTATTACTAGTTAACACGATGATCTATATTTGTGGCGATGATAAAGTCATCAAAGTGTTTATTTGAATGTGTTTGCTAATCTATAGTGTTCACGGTATACAATGACACCAGTGGTTTCAGTTTGCGCACTTGATCCCAGCCATACTCGGCTCAAGGGCACACAGTAACTCCCTTGATCCCTAGATCCAAAAAAGATGAACCACTTTGTAGTCCAGATACACCCAGCATACACACACACACGGACACGCACTAGCTGAAGGCCACGGACTTGATTTGCAGAGTGCGAGCTCCTCTGCGTCCTGCTTTCATGCTCTCTGTGAACTGCACATGAAAGCTTGGATACTTTGAAGTGCACTAGGAGAGCGCGGTGCTGCCGTCCTGGCATGTCCACACGGCTAAAGGCTAGAGCTGCACCGCTAAAGCAAAGACAGACCTCCCGGGAGGGAGAGATATTAGAGCTTCCCTCAGTCTGCCTCTCAGAACCTCCTCCTTTTACTAAATCAGGTGAACTAGCGTGAAGAATGCGTACTCGCTCTGAAAAATTATGGAATAATCCCCCCAAAAAAGAATTGTTTTCAGTTGTCTCTAGACATCCATCCATCCATTCTCTGTACTGCTTATCCTACACAGGGTCGCGGGGTAACCTGGAGCCTATCCCAGGGGACTTGGGGCACAAGGCAGGAGACACCCTGGACAGGGTACTAGTCCGTCACAGGGCACAATCTTACACGCATATTCACACACCATTTGGAAATGCCAGTCAGCCTACATCAAATGTCTTTGGACTGGGGGGAGGAGTATGTGGAAGAAACCCGCAAAGCACAGGGAGAACATGCAAACTCCATGCACACAAGGCAGAGGCGGGATTTAAACCCCCAGCCCCGGAGGTGCGAGGCAACAGTGCTAACCACCGAGCCGTGCTCCCCATGTTGCTAGACGTGGCTAGATTCCAAATTCTGTGATTTTTTTGTTTTTATTAATGATATAGTCAGTGATTTTGGGAGCAGCTAGCTGAAGCGAATTGTTTTGAATCTCAAAAATCCAAACAAATACTACAGACCCTTCTTTCAATGTTCCCTCCAAAACCCATGGACGCCAAACAACTAGTGCAAGAGGTAGAGCTTTCTAAATGTATAGTCCAGCAAGTGGAGTTGACAAGAAAGTGGAGACATCTCCATGTCCTGATTGGTTGGAGGTTGGGGATCCGCAGACATTTGTTATTGCTCCCGTTTAGAGATCCTGCTTCTTCTTTCCTGGACATGTCAGGCACTGGTACAGTGAAGAAGAACTTCGCCAAGTATTACAAGAACTTTCAGATTCAGTGGGATCATCAAAGATTCGAATTGTTGCTTTAAGAATCAAAATCGTATCATATGAAACCATGAGATTTCACGCCCCTAGTGTGTGAATGTGTGTCACGCCCAGTGTTTCTGGGACAGGCTCCGGATCCACTGTGACCCCCCGACCAGGATAAAGTCCATACTGAAGATGAATTAATGAATGAATCATAATGCTCAGGCCTGAATCGAGTTCTGAGGTGCTGAATCGAATCAATCGGATTAGAAGTGAATTGAAATATAATGAATCGCTACTAATGTAAGTGTTTTTTTTTTTTATCGTATTGTATATTATATATCGAGATTGTCTGAAAGATGGAGATTCACATCTGTATCAAACTTCTGTTGCATTTGACTACAGGTCGTAACTCGTATGTCCTGACCACAGACCTGGAAAACCCGACACTCAACCAACCCAAAACTCATAATTCCTACCCATGAGTTCCTGCTAACATCATATCATTATATCGCACTTCGCATTTCAACTCGGCAACTTGCGGTAGTCTTTTCAGCTAGCAGTTCCTTCCCTGCTTACGTTCTACTGTTCTACTTTTAAATTAGTTTATAACATTATTGGCTTTAGATCAGTAATTATATAGACACGGTACTTGGTTAAATCTATAACATTAACCATACTAATCGCTGTTTTGAGAAGGTAACCATCAACGTATATATAATATATATTTAATAAAAACATTAGCTAGCTAGCTTGTTGCTAAGCTACTTGCTATTGTCAGCTGTTGTCGCTGTGCTGCAACATTTCAGTCCAAAATGTTGCATAAATGTTTGACGTACACTTTAGTACAACAGAATAGCCACTCAGTCCTGTATCTGTAAAAATGCACGAAAGTTAAAGTAGCTTTTTTTGAACTTTACGTGCTCTGACGGATCAAAACAAACAAACAAAAAAACAGACACGCTTTCATGGAGGCATCCATATTGTTTTTTCCGCACGTCGAACATCCAGATGTGGGAAACGACGTCATTATGAAGTCGGCCATTTTAATGCCACAATCGTTGCAGTGCACTGGAACGTTCGCTCCCTAAAAAAAATCCCACAATGCACTGCAAAAACCATCCATGCTCACTATGTTTACTGGAAATGATGTCATATTTTCGGTAGCCTCCCAGCTCGAAAAAAAAAATGGCAGACGAACTCTCAGCCAACTTCGTCTACAAACGTAAGTAGCTTGTTAGCGTTATCGTGGCTCTCAAATGATTACTTACGTAAGCGAGTTTTAACTTTATTTGACGTTCTGTATACGGTTTGTCTGAGCGTTTAATGATTTTTTTTTAAAAGCAGCCTACGATCCTGCTTGAAGAAACATGACAGAAACGCATGTGATTAAGCTAACTAATTTATAGGACACGTAATGTCAGAAAGATATCGGTCCTGCCTGTCGGTGATAAACGCCAGTGGTGACGTTTTGCAACGCGAGTACGTAGTCATGGTGCTGGAAATTGAGTCACCAGTGTCCCAGTGTGTAGTGAGACAGGGTCCTTAGCAGCACACGAACTCGTGTATACGATATACTGATTCACGCCCTAGGGAGCGAGGGAGCTGACCGATACGCACCCATGGTTTGATTTTGGACATTTTTTGAAGGCGTGGTCTAGATATAGAGGGCGGAGTTTACATTACATGCTTTAACGTGCAGGCACTAGGACCCTGCATCATCTCGCTGATCCGTGCTCGCTCTCTCTCTCTCTCTCTCTCTCTCATATCCAGAGCTGAAAGGTTGAGAAAGTGCGCGTCATAGTGAGCGAGTCTCAGCGCGGCATCACGCACATCACGCACGGCAACACGCACAGGAGTTCAGCCAACTAACACAAAGCAAAGAAAGAGGAAAATACATCAATATGGTGAGAAGTGAGATGCAAAAGCGAGATGCTAAGAGTGAGGACTCGGAGAGCGGAGTGGACAGCCGGAATTTGGACGCTTGTCCCTTTAGTGCGGTTTTCAGCTCCAGGGAATCTCCCATCAGCACTTTCCTCCAGAACGTGCAGGTTCTGCTGCAGGCGGCCAGCTACATTGAAAGAGCCGAGAGGAAGGATGGAAGTAAGTGATGAGGTTGTGCATATGTGTATGTGTGTGTGTGCATGCATGCATGCGTGTGTGTGTGCTGTGTGATCAGGTTGCTTGAAGCACCTGCGTTACACGCACAACAGACTGAGACAACAAAGGAGCGAGTTCGCGCGAGCACAACAAGGAGCGCAGTGCGCGCGCGATAGTGCACTGAATTTACCCCCCCCCCTTCCTCTTCCTCTTCCTCCTCTTCTTCCTCTCTATATTCCTGATTATTGATATTAATTATATTGATTTATGGCACAATTTCAGTCACTTATTTCAGTCCATCCATCAACGCATGGCATGCATGAAAGACCTGAGTGGTGTTTCTCTCTCTCTCTCTCTCTCTCCACATCTTCTTTTATAAAGTGTGCCACTTTTGTTTTAACATCTTACCCTCTTCCTATGAACCTCATCTCATATAAACTCTCAAGAGTTGCATATTTTCAGGAATATTCACATGACCTATATACAGTGTATATATCCCATATACAGCGTATAGAACTTATACATCTGGTCTAAGGTTAGTGCCTGTGTGCTAATGTTATAATGTTATTATAAGACACTTTCACTCAAAACAAATTGCCTTTAGGGGTTTCCAGTCACGCAGTAATGTCCTTTTAGTCATGCAAGAGCTAGTTTTAATGGTGTTTAAGCATGCACTGGATAGTGGGGTGGAATCTAAACTGAAAGAAAAGATAAAATGAGTCTGATTAGGCTGTGGATCCGTTTGCATTTCACTTTTTTCCTATCTGTCTATCTAAAGCAATTTCAGGTTACATGTTTAATACTAGGCTGTCTTAGATTTTAATAATAATAATAATAATAATAATGATGATGATGATGACGATGGTGCTGATGTGAGTGCTTTTAAAATGCACTTTTAATATAAACTTGTAATCCCAAACGATTTCCTGCGCTCTATATTTTATTTATTTTTTTATTTTTTATTTTTCCCTACATTTACGATATAAAAATGTAAATTTATCATGTGCCGTTTAATTCCTTCTGCGTGGTCTTTAATGTTTAAACTTCTCATGTCTGCTTCCTGGTGTGGATGTGTGGGTGTGCTCACATGGCTTCCGCATGAGAACTTTTCCCCGCTCTGATTGGTCAAGGTCGGAGGGTTTTGGCCACGCCCACATCGAGGCAGCTCCAATGAAACGCGGTGTGTGTGTGACGTCACGTGTTGCTGGGCCTGGTCGAGTTATGGGACATGAAGTGAACTTTAAAGTGTGACAGAAACTAGAGAAAGTGTTTCATTTTTTTTTTTTTAAATAAAAATAAAAATTAACCAAAAGCGGTGCTTTAGTCTTACATGGATAAATAATTAAGTTTTATTTTTATTTTATTAATTAGTAGTTTGAAATATCATTGCGTCAAAGGATGTAGGAGTTGAAAAAAAAAATAATCAAGAAAATATGAGTTTAGTGAATAAAATAAACGAATATACGGGTGCTGATATGTGTTAGGACTTTCCCACGCACTTGTCTGGCTCCGACAAAACTATATACAAAGGTGCGAAAATGCGTACGTGCGCCGTGACATGGTTGAATTGTTGGCGGAAGAACTCCATAACCCAGAATGCCTTGGGGTTTGCGCATGCGCACTTGGTTCCTCCTCTCAGCTGTGAGGCTAGGTAAACAAACTGCAGGAGGAGAGACAGAGACAGACAGATAGAAAGAGAGAGAGAGAGAGCACACAAGCAGCGAGGACTTTGCAGGAGCTGGGCTTTGTGGGGAATTTTTTGTTTTTGTATAGTTTATATTGATTTTATACACTTTTTAGTCTTTAGTGGTTTCTTAACTTTTACAATTTGAAGTGTTTTTTTTATTTGTGCTAGGTTTGCTAACCGAACTAAAGCGGGTAAGAGCGAGAGAGAGAGAGAGAGAGAGAGAGAGGAAAAATTAAATCAAAACCAAGTCGGATTTTTGGTCATTTAGAGCCAGGATATTTAATACAGAGCATTTTTAAAAGATTTTTCTACATTCTGGGATATATATCCAGTGCTGAAGTGTAACACTTTGGAAGCAATATCGTGTTATTTTTTTTTTGCTAAACCCATTTGAACGCTAGAAACAACATGACTGCGGTGCTGAACATCCAGAGGCTACTGGAAGCTGCTGAGTATTTGGAGAGAAGAGAAAGAGGTAAAAACAAGTGTCATGTCGTGTCATGGCTAATATCATCATCATCAGCAGGTGATTATTCCGGCTTTCTGGCGTGTGTTGTGCGGTGTGTTTGGGGTATGAAGAGTGCCACGTCGAGCCGCGGCAGCTTGTGGAAGCTGTTTAGAAAGCCATAGAGTCGCCATTTAACGCTGGATTCACACCGCGACTTTTCTCCTCAACCTTATTTTGTGCTTTATCTTTTATTTTATTTTATTTTTCCAGAGTGTGAACATGGATACGCCTCGACGTTTCCGTCTATTGAGAGCTCCAACAACTACCAGAGACAAAGAAAATTCCGGAATAAAAAGCACAGCAGCAATCACAACAGGTAAACACTGCTGCTAGCTTTGATTTCTTTCTTTATTTTTTGGTTGTGTGTGTATCTTTTCCGGTGTAATGCAGTGTTTATGATATGAATGGAGTTAATCGACTGTAAAAGCAGAAGCATAACGTCATATATACAGCCCCCTGGACCTCCACTCAGTCATGTATATTATTTATTCTTTGCATTTTGTAGTGATTATAATAATGATTGCATGTCTAATGTGATTTTATCTATCTGTCTATTTATTTATTTAAATGCACGTGTGCGTTCTTTTTTAACCCGCTCGTGCAGGTGTCAGTGGGGGGGGGGGGTTGGTTTTAAAAGGGAAAAGTGGGCGGGGCTTCGCGTGCGGCTCATCAGCTGATTGTCAAAACGGCAGCGCCGCAGCAGCGCGGCGCTTTAAGGGACCGTCGCGAAATTCCCATCCCTCACCGAAAAACGTACACGCTGTTACACTGCGTTCCTGGTGCCTTTTAGATAGTGATTTGCAATTTGTAGTGACGTCAACAAGTTGGAAACGAGTGGAAAAACAACAACAACATGAAAGTGGGTCTTTTTTTTTGTTTTTTTAAGTCACGTAAAGCTCACAGCAGTTATGGGTCATTGGTACTGTTCAACTGCAGTGAACTTTAAACACTCGTGCAACATTTAGGAATGAACATCTTGCCGTACAGCGACAACGATCTAACTAGCTAACGTTAGCTAATCTCGCCTCGAACGCTGCATTAAAGCTTCTCCTTCTTTTCTCCTTCAGTGGACAGGATCGCAAACCCTGGTACCTGAGAAACCCTGCAGATTTTAGGTTCTTGTCACACTTACTCAAGATCACACTCAGGGCAGAATCTGTGCGCACCCTTGACGTGCTTTCACATAAAGGACTTCTTTCCGATTAGTGGCTAGATTGTGCGGTTATATACGTCAGTTTTGTGCACGCAAAACAGTAGGCACTCGTTTTTGCCGTCTTTTTTAAAAAGATAATTTTCTTGGAGTGAGCAACGCTGACTCTTTGAAGAACAGAAGTTTTTGGATACCTCGTCCTGCAGGAATGCTTGCAGATAAGAAGCCGTTGTGATCTAAGAAGCTTTTTAGCCGAGGACTTGGTCTAACGAAGCTAATTCAAGTAACTGGCTAATGAACTGATGTTCCTGAGTTAAAGACCAGGCGTAACACTGAAATGTGAGGGACAGGGGGTGCTTGAGTCGGACAGAGAGTTTGTTGGACAAATGTACTTTTGAGGAGTTTCACTCACTGAACAGGGTGTGAGTTTTCCCACGATCCCTCGCCGCATTTTATTTACAGCAAGCTCTTGTTCTCTGGCTGCCAAGGTGAATTGGAGCAGTTATTCTTCAGGATAATTCTCCATCATCTTGCTTTTTTTTTTTTTTTTTTTCCCCTTTTTAAAGATAAAAGTACAATTTGCGTTATGAAATGCAAACGATCATGGCGACAGTTTCAAATGAAATGCACAAATCTTAGGAACCTTATCTCTCCCTCTCTGCAAATTTGGACCAAGCCTAATAACCAACCCATGATTACTAAACCGTGTCCTTTTAATCCAAACGGTCTCCTTCCAGTCTAAACTGTACCTTGTCTGCATAAACCAGAGTGCCTCCAGATGCCTGCAGCTGCTTGCGTGCCAGCTTTGCATCTGCACGCTCGCAGCTTTCTCTGTTTGTTTGGAGGAGAGGGGAGGGGAAAGGGAAGGGTTCCCTCCTGCTTTCTGCCTTTCTTGACGCCAGACATCTTGACGACTCGATGATTTCAGGGTCCATGCAAAAACCAGAAAGTAGCTTCCATGCGTGCACACCAGCGTGAGGGCGAAAGAATGTCGAGCCACAGCGCTGCTATCTGATCCGTCGGCATACCTGCGCGAGCGTGCTAGCTCTCGCTGCCACAATAGGGCTGTAATGAGGACAGGCAAACAGAGCGATTAAGGGCGATAATAGCGTGTATCGCAGGCCCTCTGGGACGCACAGGCGTATTATTACATGCCGTGTTTTTTTCCCCCCGTTCTGTTTGTCTGCTCTCCAGTTGTTTCCAGTCATGTGTGCAGCCTCAGCTTTGGCCTATGACTAGTTTGCATTTTCTTGTCACGATAATTCCTCAACCTGCATGTTGACTACAGCTATGGAAAGAAAAAGGTTCATTTAAACCCCCTTTTCTGAGAGCCGTCTCTTTGCACAGGACTTTCACGGATGTCATTTGGTTGAACCTTAAATGGTTTGTGACGGCATAACGTCTTTCGTTTCTTTACATTCAGTAGATCACACGATCAGCGTCTTAGTGGATCCTTCGTATCCAGGAGCGATTCAGAGTCAGCAGTGTGCCTGGCAGGTCTTTTTTTCGGAGGGCGGAAGAAACCGGAGAACCGCAGGGAAACCCTGGAAGCGCTCCACATGCCACCCGTGTCATAACGTTTACATCGTTTGTATGTACGATTTCTCGCTAGTCGATCTGGATGCCTTAAGCATTCTCTACTTGTCCTTCTCGAGAAACCCTTGAAGGTTTGAATGTTCTATCAGAAAGGGCTTCCAAGTAGGATTCAAGAGTTTGTTTGGAGAGAAACTAACCCATTAACAATCCAAAGAACCCTTAAGGGTTAACGTTGTTCCTGTTAGAAAGTGGTTCCAAGTGGAGTTCAGTATCTGACTGTCTAAAAAACCCACTGAAGATAACCCTTAGAGGTTCTTTTCTTTCTCTTGTTTCACAGTTTGTCAGAAGACTCAGGTCTGGTGAAAGGAATCATGGGATTGCGTACGCTGAAAATAACACATGCAGTGCTGCGCTCAAGCTGACGAGTGTGTTAGGAGTTTTTTTTTTTTTTTTTTAAATCTCAGAAGCACACTAATGTTGCCAAAATATTGCCAGCCTCCTCTCAAACGAAGCACTGAGAGTTTGCAGGATTAAATTGCATGCAGTTAACACACATAAGAGGAGGAATTCACACACACACACACACACACACACACACACACGAGTAGAAGAGGTACGTGTGTGCTCCCCTGACACCAAGCATCCTGTCACACGCTGCAGAAACTCCGCCCCCTGCCCCTTTTCACGCTTTCCTCCTCCAGTCGTTCTTGCAGAAGCTCGCAGGTTAAGCCTGACACAGCGCTAACAGCGTGCGAAAAAAAAAACAAAAAACGCTGCGTTTCCTCTCACGCAAGAGGCTGACTCACTTTACATTATTTACTACGCAGTTCCTCGGGGCGGGGGGGGGGGGGGGGTGAAGGCACGAGGACTTCCTCACATGCTCAAGCTTAGAGTGCAGATTCTTCCTTTGTCTTTGCGTTTTTTTTTTTTTTCTTTTCTTCTTCCTCCTCTCTAGTGGCTTCACTGCAGACAACGCAAATAACAGCCAAGAAAAAAACGAACACATCTTGGTTGAAACGATGGCCGGTTCCCCTTTTTTTTGTGGAATTTTGCTGAGATAAATTGCTGTATTCTCTGTGCTATAGGATGTGTTTTGTGCCCTCTAACACTATTAAAATGCTAATTGTCTTTGTAATAGTGCATAGACAAGATAGAAAGATCCTGAATTAAACAATTTTGTGACTTTGTGCCAGTAGCGCTTGTGTTTTGTCAGTTTTTAAAAATGCCCATCTTTTTCTTTTCTTTTCTTTTTTTCTCGTGCAGGTCAACACACAACGAGTTGGAGAAGAACCGGTGAGTTCGAGCTCTTTCCACATCACGCAAAAACACTGGATTTAAAGACAGGAAAGGAATCCACCGTGTCGTGGCTGAACACGTGTCAGTAATTAGTAATTAGTGACGTGATGTGTACGGATGTTCAGCGCTCACGATGTTGGGTAGAGAGCATTTTTCAACAGGTTGCGACGTTAACGTAAAATCTGTGTATTTACATCAGGCTCACGTTCAAGACGCGGAGGATCACGAATCCACCAGTTTTTTTGGGGTTTTTTCCCATCACATTAAAAACATAACACGTAGTAAGCTAGTATACGGTAATTAGAGCATACGTTTATGATATATTAGGTAAAATATAACGTTGGCGCACGCGTCAGGCTGCTAAAAGTGAAACCAAGACGTGACCCACTTCTGTAATTGTGCCACTTCTCTGCCTTATGCAACGCCACTGCAGTTTCCTATTACAGTCCAGAGAGCACACGTTACCGTCACGTGACGCCTCGCACAAAAAAGGCGAAGAATTGCTTTACACCGGTGTCCCTACTCTGTCTCAAATCTAGTTTTATGGGGGTGTTTTTCTGTGTGCAGTGCATTTACTCTGGAGACAAAGCACCACACTACAAGCAGTACTCAAGCTCAACTGCGGTGTAGCAAAAGAGGTCGCAGCCATCAGAGAGGTTTATGGTTTAAAAACTTTTCCACCGAGCAAGAATACAGCTCCGTCTCGCACGCATCGCTCGTTTATCGCGCTGGCCAGTCAAGTACGCGTTATGCGATATCTAAAAATACGGGAGGAACTTGTGCAGCGGACGCTCCATGTAATCGAATCCTAATAACGTTGTTGTTTAACGAAGAAAAGCGTACAGCCGTTGACATGGCGAAGTTTTCTGTAAGGAGACGTTTATTTAACGTTTAGGGAAGGAGTCTCCAGTGTCAGAGCTTTGTTTCAGGCAGAAGTACACAGGAAAGTCATCAGGACAGGAGTTCTCTCTTTTTTTTTTTTTTTTTTGTTTTGTTTTGTTAACAAAAACGTAGACAGTGACAACAATAACGATAACAGGAGCTAGCTTGTTGCCACAGCGTTAAATGTAAATATAAATGGATTAAAAAATGGATCCTGCAGCACTTCAGGACGTGGCGTTATAAGAAAATGCTCATGTTTTGGTTGGTAACAGGGACTCCGCTTCATCATTGCGTATTATTGTGATATGGCACAAACCGTGAGAATTTGGCACTCGGGTCAGATCTACTTGATAATCTGCCCTGGATGATTGTACACACAACACACGAGCTCGGGATCTCAGCAACAGTCAGGAGAAGGCTGTTATCTTTTCTCAACTGTCATGCGCCTGTCTGTCGGGGAAAGTACGCAGGGCAGATAGTCGACCACAAGAACGAAGTGGAAATAGCAAAGCAGTGCACAAGTTTCTGTCCAAATGGCCCATTTACAGTAAAGCAGAACTGTCATGTGTCTGTGTGTGTGTTCTGCTAAGCCAGCTGGTTGAGTGAGATATCAGCCAGACGCCGTGTGTCTTCAGTAGACTCTCTGATGTCACGCTAGTTCTCGCTACCCGCTCCGTGCACACAGGAAGACAATTTTGTCGCTATTGTTTCCTCACACGCTCACCAGATATTTGTTTTTGAGGTCTGCACATCCTCTTTTGAGCTCACCAATCTCAACCGCAAGCCTCGGTTTCCACAATGCCGTCAACTGAAAAGCACCGAGTCAGCAAGTCGGCGTGTTTATGGAAATTTAAAAAAAAAAAAAAAAAAAAAAAGAAACCGAAAGCAGTGTCCATTTTGCGTCAAGTTTGCATGGTCATGCAAACATTCTCACGCAGTGTCACATTTGCTCACTCGCACCTTTTCTGTGTTAACCCACAGTTCGAGATGAGTAGCATAGATTCAGTCAAGCGAAAATAACATGAGAGGTCATGAATATATTTTGAAAATATTTTTTTTTTTCTTCTGATTTTGTTTTGTCACAAGATCAAGTTGGTGTTTGACTTTTTTTTGTGGTGTGGCCTTTGAAGTCTGAAGAAGGCGGGAACAACCACTTAAAAGAGGAACAGGAAGTGGCAAGACGCAGACTGTAAACAGCACTCAGTCATGTCTCGCAAATACGCACCCGTCGGCCACACACACACACACATAAAGACATGACACATATAGGCCCCGATGGACACAAAATGGCCGCCAAAGTAAGGAAGATGAAAGGCACGAAACTGCGTTCCGCTTTCTGACACGCCGGCACACGCGCACACACTCACACACACCTTCACCTTCATCTCATACACTTACAGCTACGGTATGTCCAACACTGTCAACACTTTATTTTTAGCACAGAAAATGAGCTTTTTTTTTTTTTTTTCTTTTAGTTTTGAAGCTTTTTGTTAGCCAGTTTGCTTTGACACTTGACACTGTGACTAGCTGTAGATAACCCGTGCTAGCATTTTAGCACTACTGAATATTAGTTTACATTGTGAAGCTATTTCAGGTAAATTAGTGAAGTGAGATGGAGGTAGCATAGAAAAAAATGAACAGTTTTCTCATTTTTAAGTGACTTTTGCTAGATACTATCTACTAACTTGGTTGAATCAGTGAATTGTGAAGAAAACATGAAAATATTTCAGCTTTTTAAATGAAGTTTGACAGTCAGTGTGTTTTTTTTTTTTGTTTTTTTTAAGGGATAAGAAACATGTCAAAGACTGTACTATCAAAAGAAAAATCACAGATAGTTGAAATAAGCAAAGCAAGTACCATAGTTTATAATCGTCCAATCAGCTACTTGTTGCTATGCAGTGTCAATCTGACGGAGTGACCCTATTGGTCATAGATTAGTGTCTCTCTCTGATTGGTCCGAATCTTTTTTTCCTGTGAAGCAAGCAAGTTCTTGAAGTTACTAGTGAGAATATAACGTTTTGTTCCATGTTTAGCAGAGTTACTGCTGAACACTATCACACACACTATCACACACACACACAGGAACATTGAGTGTGTGTGTGTGTGTGGGGGGGGGAGGGGGGGGGGGGTGAAGATGAGATGCCGCTCTGTCCCTCTGAACTGTTTGTTCTGTTCCCGTGGGTGCGTGAGTGTGTGTGTGTGTGTGTGTGTGTGAGTGTGGCGTACACTTTTCTTGGCTGGCAAAAGCGGCTTAGCGGGGCTCGATCTCTGCTCTCACACGTGCTACAGCAGACTCACTACACACACAGTGATTCTTGTGTATGAATTCCTCACTCCTGCGTTTCTCCCCGTCCCCTGAGAGGCTTCTCAATTTGAGACGAGGCCCTGGGAGAGCCACCAGTGGTCACGGGGACTCATCCTACATTACATCAAACCCACAATTCTGTAACAAGACACCTGGATTGAGACCCCACCGATTTTAATACCCACAACTCGCGAGGATCCGTTTACACGCCGAGCATGCTGGGAGAAGCATGCTGGGAGAAGCATGCTGATACCTGTTTTTCTGGTCCAAAGCAACAGTGGTTTGGTGCTGGAGCAAAACGGGGTCTGTTGCTGGAGAACCAAATCCGGAGCGGCTCCAGATTGGGCACCGGCGCATGCACTCACTGGAGTCGTGTTTATGGAAAAGGGCCGTGAACGAACACAAAGCTGACTCTAAAAGAAAGCGCTTTGCCACTGGAGCAGGAATAACACACTCAGCAGAGTTGTCACTCATCAAACAAGCACTGTTTTGAAGAAAACACAAGGGTTGAGTCCCAGATCGCACGCTACTGCTGTTAATTGTTGAAACAGGACACCAGAGTGTGTTGTTCCACATAGAGGGTCGTAGAGAGCTTCGCGCTTTATCATAGAAGCCTGAAGGATGAACGTTTCTCAGGAAACGCTATGAACAGCGATCAATCATGTGATCAGCAGGTGAACACCAGACATCAATATTCTTAAGCTGAAGGTCGTCCCATCAGGCAAGGCCATTGAGCGGCTCTCGTCGTGCGCTGCGTGTCATCATATGGCCTTTGATTCCACAGTGCGTTTGAGTGTTTGCGAGTGCCAGTAGGTTTGCGAGTGTGTATTTGTGAACGTGTGTTTTTTGCGAGTACCGGCGCACAAGTGCGTGCCAGTTTGAGAGTCCGTCGTTTCGCGACCGCATGCTAGCGAGTGGCAGCGCATGCGAGTTTGACGGTGTGTTTTTTCCAGTACGTTTCGGGGAGTGCGCGAGCATGTATTTGCGAGCGCCGGCACACGAGCATTTGTTTGCGAGCGGCAGTTTTAGAGCGCGTTTTCTGGTGCCGGGGTGCGAGTGCAGCTTTGTGAGTGTGCGTTTGCGAGAATGGGAGTGCATACATTTGTGTTAGGATTAGATATCCATCAGCAGAAGCTTCTTTTCAAAGAGACTGAATGGTTTTCCGTTAACATCTGGCAGCAGCTGTATTCTCTATAGTGTGTGTGTGTGTGTGTGTGTGTGTGAGCGAGAGGCTTTATTAAAACAGAAGAGATGGGGGTGGAAGGGATTCGGCTCAGTGTTATCTGAACTCACTATCTACAAAAGCCTTATATGATCTCTCTCTCTCTCTCTCTCTCTCTCTCTCTCGCTGGGGGCACGTGAGTGGGCTCTGCTGCTCGAGGCAGATCAGAGCCGAGCATGTGAGTTAATCCATGCGTTACTGATGTGCCTCTACGGCTCACAGCCGTGTGTGTGTGTGTCTTTAATAGAGCTGCAAAATAATTCTTTTCTGAGATCAGTAATTAGAGTGTTGGTCTAATTGGGACTAGAACAGAATATAAAGCACAGTAATTGTGTCTCTCTGATCTCTGTGTGTGTGTGTGTGTGTGTGTGTGCGCGCGTGTGTGTGTTTAATATGGGGGAGGATATGAGAGTGTAGGATGAGAAATGACATGTCCATCAGCTGAATCTTCTCTTTAAAAGCCCATCTTGTTGTTTGCGTTCCATTCCAGTATTATAATTATAATAATAATAATAATAATAATAATAGTATGAGTAGTAGTAATAATCCAAAGTCCCTCGGGCCAAACACAAACAGGAAGCAGGCGTGTACTTCTCCGCGTGTCACAAGGATGTCCATTAGGCGCTGTGAAAACCTGTACATCCTGAAATTTCAAGAGAGTAATAAAAAATTTCAAAGCGGAGTAATAAAAATAGTCCCGTCTTACCTGTGGGGAATTCTGAAGTGGTAAAAGTACAGAGCTGTGAAGTGTGTGTGCATGTGTGAACACGTGTGGTCCTGCACACTTGACTAACTACACGGGCTCACACACACGTGTGTGTCTGTGTGTGTGTGTGTGAGAGAGAGACTCAGGACAATCAGTAAGTATTTGGATAAAAGGGGATCCCCTGAAGAGATGTACAGAAAAGCAACAAAAGAGCCTCTGAAACCTCTTCTCCCTCTCTCTCTCTCTCTCTTTTTTTTTTTTCCCCCCCTCTCCGTCACCGCCCGGTCATGTTCCTCTGTCGTCTTTCTACATAAAAGCCATTTGATGTGGCATGCATGACTGAGTACACCTGGGGTAAGATGATCTGGAAGTCTTTCTTTTGGGATGTGCGGCGCACTATAAATCACTATAAATCACTCTGAAATGGTTGTAAAGCCGTCGTTATGCTACTGTGGCGTAGATGATGTCGGAAAACCCCACGAGAACAAACTGCACTGCAATCGCACAGCCAGATTTTACATTCTGTTCCACCTCCGTCTTCTATCTTTAGACCTTTTGCTTTTTTTTTTTTTTTCTCCCTTCGCCCTCAACTCAAATTTAGTGTGAAGTGACATGATTTAAGGATAAAAATATCTGTGTTTATTTTCTTGTAGAGACTGTACCACGCTGTTTGTATAAGCGTGTGTAGAAGGAGATGTCCGGACATGCAGTCAGGTCAGGGAGTGTGTGTTGAGTCACTGCAAGGATGTGTGTCAGGACGGTCAGAAGAAGGGCATTGTGCAGCATGTGTGTGTTTGTGTGTGTGTGTGTGTGTGTGTCTGTGGTCACCAGACAGATATAAGTCTGTGCATTGAGTCATATTAGGGACGTGTGAAACTGCACTGGTGTGCATTGTGGGTGTTTGTAAGAGCAAGTCGGAACATGTTTGGGCGACAAGGATGTGCGACTACAGTGCTGTTCTAGCGTTTCTATGTTTAACCCACACGCGTGTACAGATTTGATGCCGAAGCCGGCGTCCACATCGTCGTTATATTTTTCACGATGCCACAAGGTCAGCTCTCAACACAAAGCTACCGCCACCGCGCTTCACAGTGTGATGAACAGTGTTGGCTTTCTGGCAAATGGAGTGTTTTGTGTCAAAGCTAGAAAGTGTCATTTTGGAGTCATCAAAAGAGCGAACCTTTGTGGGAATTCTGAAGTAAAGAGCTGTGGTGTGTGTGTATATGTGTGTGTGTGTGTGTGTGTGTGTTAGCATGTGGTTCTGTATGCACGGGCTCCCGTATAGAGAGAACAAAACAACAAGGGCCTTGTCTTTATATTATTCACAATGCCATAGGGACAACGCTTAACTTGATGCAACCACCACCATGCTTTACAGCGAGGTTGGTGTTCCCAGTATGATGTGCAGTGCTGGGTTTCTGGCCAGAAAGTTCAATTTTGGTCTTATCACACCAGAGAACCTCCAACATGCCTTTTTTTGGGAAACTGCGTGGACATGTTTTGTAGAGTGTCCAAATTGTAGTTGTCATCTCTCCAGCTCCTTCAGAGTCACCCTTAGCCTCTTGGTTGCTTCTCTGACTAATCCCATCTTTACCCGGTCACTGATTTTTCGTGGATGGTCTCTTCTGGTCAGAGTCGTAGTTGTGACATATTCTTTCCATTCTTTCCATTTCCAATAATGGATTTAATGGTGGATCCGCAGGATTTTTTTTTTTTTTAAACAGCCAAACCCTGATTGATAACTTTTCCAGAATGTTCTCCCAGACCCCCCCCCCCGGCTTCTGTAGGTTCTTCCAGGATCAGGTGTATTTATATATCACCTGACACTTTATTTGCACGTGGGTCTACTCTGCACTAATTACATGACAATAAGGGCTTCACACCAGAAAGGGTGAATATTTATAGAATCACTTTTTTTAAATTTGTAAATAATTTCGCAAACCACACTGATCTTTTCTTCCTCCCCCATCAGCATTACGTTTAGGGCTATTTCGTATAGCCTCATAACGAGCAATGCGAAATGGCGCAAATTGTTCGAGGGGGTGAATACTTTTGCGAGGCAGAACAAAAAAATGCGCTGTAATAATGTGACCTACATAACACAAAGTAAAGAAGACGAATTGATTGTTTTTGGTTTCACATTCTCGTCCAGGTCACCAGGGACAAGGTTACGCGTCAATAAAAATGCAGGAAAAAAAAAAGCAAACCGAAGCTGCATCCCAATAGGTCGGCTTTTCCGAGAATCTGTGTGATCAAAACACGGTAAACACACCCTGTGTGTTCGTACCCATGGCACCGTGGGCCGTCTTAAACAGAACGCTGTTGCATGTTGTGCGGGTGTGGATTTATGAGAACTCGGGCCATTTGTTGTGTAATCATGCCACAGATGGAGTGTCATTCACGCAGTTTAGTAAAGGAGTGAAAGAGCTATTCTTGGACACACACTCAGTCATGCCACATCCTACGCGCGCACACACACACACACACACACACACACACACGGTCGTGCAGATACTACCCACACACTCCTGTTGAAGCGGGCTGAGGGTACACCCTTGAGGAATGCCTTTGGTCGTGGAACAGGAATGCTAATTTTGAAACTGGAGTGATGGGGTGTGTGTGTGTGTGGGTGTGTGTTGCATTTGGCGTTAGTTGTTGTAATAGGTTCAGCTGTTTTTGAAATGACAGGAAGTAGCCTAAAACGCGGATAAAGCAGAACCTGCTTTAACCAATTCAGATGGATTCGTGTAGTGGTTCCTGTTTTAATATTCGTTCTTGTTTTTTTTTTTTTTTTTTTTTTTTAAATTGTTTCCAAAACTAGACACTATTGATATTTTGCAGTTGCATACATTTCCGAAGTTCAGTCACAGTACTAAACACACTCGGGATGCTTAATCACCTTGTCACCATTAAATAGTATGTCACCACAGGTGTGTGTAGTTTGCGCGCAGTTTCGGATATAACTCTCGATTAACCGGATTAGCCGCGCTGGATTAGCGTTTAGAGTTACACCCGATGTTGTGTAGCGATTCGTTTGCATTTCTGTGATAACGAAAGCACAGACCGCGGCCCATTAGTCACAATTTCTTGCATAAGGCCAGGGTGTGAACCAATAGTTAACGTTCTTTTTTTTTTTTTTTTTTCCCATGTTACAGTGCTGTTTTCAAAACTCCTTGTTGGACTTCCCCTGAGAATTTGGAAAGTGCGTTTCATTACGTTACACCCAGTGATTTTTGCAACGGTGTATTTTCCTGACAGATTTTTTTGTTTCCGCTAGTGAAGGTAGTAAGTGAGAGAGACTTTGTTTGAAACAGTCAAATGTAAAGCTGTAACTTTTCATGATAGATGAGTTTAGGTTTTGCGGTTTCTTTTTTTGCAGGGTGTGTGTGTGTGTGTGTGTGTGTGTGTGTGGGGCTGTCACAGGTCACAGTAGACCTGCCTGTGAATCGACGATACCATTTGAAGGGTGTGTGCGCGCATGTGCGCGCGCGCGCCTCGTTTACTACACTCGGTCTCTGATAAGGCACAGTAAATCTGGTACTTATCTTCACTGGTGAGACTTGTGTGTGTGTGTGTGTGTGTGTGTGAGAGAGAGAGAGAGAGAGAGAGAGAGAGAGATCAGAGTGAGTTTTGAAAGGGTGTATGTGATGGTGGACAACAAAGCAGACACATACACACAGGCCTGATAAGGCATGGTACAGCCGGCACCGACTTGACATCAGACATATAGGAGACACACAGATAGTCATCTCTGACACACACACGCGCACACACACACACACACACACACACACACACACGCATGCTCTCATCCACCATGCATGTAAAATAAAGAAGGAATTCTTTAGATTTCTTTAGAACATCTCCGCAACAAATAGCTTCCTTTTCACTGCGTCTGCTCACTACATAGGCTGTGATGTAATAAACTTGTGGACCCTATCTAGTGCACTATTTGTCTTGTAGAATGCCATTTGAAACTGAGTCACCAAGAGAGAACCTGTTGAATATTGTTGTTTACATATATAATGATGAAAGTATGTGGAAAGATTACGCTGTAAATAACTTGCTTTCATTGTGTGTGTGTGTGTGTGTGTGTGTGTGTGTTGTAGACGAGCCCATCTGCGTCTTTGTCTGGAGCGATTGAAGGCACTCATCCCACTGGGACCCGACTGCAACCGTCACACTACGCTGGGCCTGCTTAACAAAGCCAAAGCACATATAAAGGTAACACACACACACAGTACACACACAGTACACACACAGTCAACACACAGTACACACACAGTCAACACACAGTACACACTACGCTGGGCCTGCTTAACAAAGCCAAAGCACATATAAAGGTAACACACACACAGTACACACACAGTACACACACAGTCAACACACAGTACACACTACGCTGGGCCTGCTTAACAAAGCCAAAGCACATATAAAGGTAACACACACACAGTACACACACAGTACACACACAGTACACACTACGCTGTGCTTGTGTTGTGGATTTCACATAATGTATTCTGAGCTTGGGCTTCATTGATTTATCGACAGGTTGTCTCTCTGTGTGTGTGTGTGTGTGTGTGTGTGTGTGTGTGTGTGTGGCCCTGGGTCATGTTTTATTATCCTGCCATAGTGTCACTAAACACTTGGAGAGTGTGTGTATATTGATCTGAGATGTCTGTAGTAAATGCATACACACGAGGGAGCACACACACATGAAATTCTGAATGATTAAAACAATGCTCGTGTGTGTGTGTGTGTGTGTGTGTGTGTGTGTGTGTGTGTAGAAGCTGGAGGAGGCCGACCGGAAGTCTCGGTACCAGCTGGAGAATTTGGAGCGGAAGCAGAGACACCTCCGGAGGCAGCTGGACTCCCTTCGGGGGCCGTGTAAGGCTGAGAGGGTGCGCACAGACAGCGTGGGCTCCACCCCGTGCTCCGACCGCTCCGACCGCTCCGACTCGGACCAAGGTATATACACACACACACACACACAGAAGCACACAAAAAAACCACACAAATGTCATCATAGATCATGCAGCACACAGATAGGGTGCCAATATTTTCAGAATTATTGGCACCCTATGCTAAGTAACACACATTTTGAGCTTAAACATATAGTGGATGCTGTATATATTTTTCAAGTATAAAACATTGTCTGGTTTCTGAATGACCTGCATTCTCCACGATAAACATTTCATGATGCATTCTTTAGGATTTTTAGTCACTTTAACTGTAAAAAATAAATAAATAAATAAATAAAAACGTGGACCCCTTCAGTACAGATTCTATTCGTGAACATAATCCATCTGTTTAAATATTAGAGATGTATACAACAATATTTATTGTAGCCATGGATTGCTGGCACATTTTTAACTGTTACTGTTACGGTGCTCTAAAAACAATGCACTCAATCCAGTCTTTATTGCATCAGTTATCAAAAACCAGTATGATTTGCCCTTTACACACTTCCTGATTTTTTTTTCTTGCTGGGATTAGCCTTCACAGCTTAAGTTCACTTCTGCTACAGTGCGGTGAAAGAAACCAGAAATGGAAGCAAACGCCGTTTATGAGAAATAAATTTGTGAAGTAGTGAGTAGAAACGGTTCGCTCGGTGAACGAAACTCATCTGACAGACTCTCAGGAGTCTAGCGTCCAGCTCTGACTACCACATCACCGTCGACTAACGAGCAAGATTCATCTCACTACGAGCGATGAGCTCTTGATATAAACAGCTAACGTTAACAAAAGGATGAATATGAAACGATACACACGCAAACATCAGTTAACTAGTCATGTTCAGCTTGGAACCCTCTCCAAGAATTCCGGACACATCTTCAAAGTTTTATTCTTGGCACTGTTGTTAAAGATAAGGTGAAAAATATTTCCTTTGAGAGCGAAGGTGATGATGATGATCCCGTTTCCCGGAAATCGTTTTATCATGCGTCTGTGCACTTGTGTGTGTGTGTTTTTTTTTTTTTTTTTTTTTTTTTTTTCCCCCCTATTCTCAGAATTTCAAGAGCTACATGAAGAAGAGGAGTTCAGAATTTTGTTTAATAGTGTGTTTTTTTTCCCCCCACACAGAGGAGATCGAGGTGGACGTCGAGAGCACCGAGTTCTCCCATGGAGAGCTGGATAGCGTGAGCATGGCCAGCACCAGCGACCTGGACGACCACAGCAGCCTGCAGAGCCTGGCCAGCGACGAGGGCTACTCCTCCAGCAGCATCAAGCTCGCCTTCAGCTCGTAGACGCGTAGCACGGACAGGCGCACACGTACAGTCCCAGCAACAGCGACTACCAACCCTCCACACCAACCCACTCCTCTCAACTCGACCACTACCGAACCCCTGCCAGAATCCGACAGGTGACCAGAGCACAAGCCGCCGCCTCACTCAGAGCAGCGTCCTGATTGGCCGATTGAATGTACACTGCCTTTAATGGCTTTCTCTCTCTCTCATTTAAACACGGAAACGCATTTTGCCTTTAGTTTCAGTTTCATCGATCTGATTTGTCTCTCTCATCTTCCCTTTTCTTTTTTCTTTTTTTTTTTTTTTTTTTTTTAACGGTTTTGTGATCTGGTTACCTGTTGGAACATTCTGAAGCACTGCGAATCAGTGCAAGCGCGTACGATCCGGACATCCTCCGCAGCACTGCATATCAAGATCAGCTACGATTTAAAAGGCCGAGGCATGACCTTTGTGCTACGAATGGTGCTACCTGAAAAGAACCCGACGAACGCGTCTCGTCACGGAAGTGGGTCGGTCTTTTTCAGAAGTCTTTCCCATGGTGCATTTGATGGTGCGTTTAAAACGTCGGAAGCAGCCAAGCCGTGCTTCCGTCTAGCAGCTGCAACGTAGACATCCCTCCTAGCAGTAACGAGCAATAACTCCTCTGGCTCCATCTCTTCTTTTTCCCTTCCTCCTACACCCCCCCACCCCCCACCCCTCCCCCCCCTTCCTCAGACACCGTCCAAAAGAGCAAAATCCAACTTGCTTGTTTTTTTTGTTTTGTTTGTTTTTTCCCCTTTTTTTGTATATAATACATGAATAGTTTAATAATTTAAGAAAAGGAGTTTTAAAAAAAAAAAAACAAAAAAAAAAAACTAGATACTTATGGGTAGCCTCTGTTGCTGTTCATCTTGTGTTTTATTTTGTGCATTTTTAAATTATATTTTTGGAAAGATACTCTTATCCTTCTCAGATTGCTCTGACAGATTGGCATGGACAGTATTACGCGTTTGCTCGATGAATTTTTTATTATTTTTTTTCCTCATTTCCATTCTGACCATTATGGAAGGAAGAAAGTCTCCCTGAAGGCGTCAGCAGCGGGACCCCTGAGCGTTGTACCTCCCGTTTTACAAGTGGCACTCTGTTTATTTATTAGATAGCTATCATTTATTCTATTCCTGTGTGTGTGTGTGTGTGTGTGTGTGTGTGTGTGTGCTCCTGATGAAGCTGAGAGGCATTCCACTAGTGCGCCGTGGATCTGGGGGTCAGAGGTCCCCGTGCTGAGCCTGATTTCCCACTCGTCAATCATCAGCTGACTTTATTCATCAGTGGAAGGAAGTCATATTTATTCCTCTTCCCTATTCCAGCATTGGAAGAGTGACTTTTTTTTTTTTTTTTTAATTTAATTTTTTTAAGTTTTCATTTTATTTAACCCATCCCAAGCTGTGTGTTCGAGCGCCCGACTGAACACGGTGCTGTTTTCCAACACCAGGCCAAAACCGCACACGAACACCGCATCTCTCTCGCTTAAAAACACAACTACCTTTTTTTTTTTTTTTTTTTTAATTTGTTCTTTTCATCTACTTGGTTCTTACCCCCTTTAATCTGCACTTAAATCCAGGACCCACGTCGAGAACTCGGTGCTTCCTGACACACCACACACACCTTCACACAAGAGCAGTAAGTAGGTGATGTGGGATCTGTTGAGCAACGTCCCCGCTAATCTGACAGCCAGTGTCTCAGTCTCAGTAGTGCTGATTCATTATATTATATATTTATAGTGAACACTGATCCTGAATCAGCTCTTAATGAAATTGGGAGTGTTCTGGATCACACAGAAGAGCAGGAAGAATCTGATCTGAGATCAGCGCTTGTTCTCTTGCTGAACACCGGGGAGTTTTCCCTCAAGTGTGCTCAGTAATGAAGTCTTATACATGTCACTTTAAACACTCGATAATCGTTACGCTCGTACCAAACAAGGCCCCAAAGTCTTACATGTGATCCAAACGCCTCTCCTGCAGGCTGTGTGTGTGTGTGTGTGTGTGTGTGTGAGAGTGTGTGTGTGTGAGAGAGAGGTCAGGAAGCTCTGGTTAACAGGGAGTGGGTCCCATAGATGAAGCTATTACACCCGAGGTCCTGCTGAACTTTGCGGCCATTCTTTGTCAGACATGCACTCTGATTCAAGCTGTAAGTCCAACTGCAATACTTACAATAAAACACAGAGATTGTCCAATCTGAAGACCAAAAAACATCAGTGTGTGGTGTTTTTTTTGTTTTATTTTTTAAATCATCTGCTGCCCTATCAGTAGTTCATACATATTTCACCACACACAAATATCGTTTCTATAGCAACAACTTACAGGGACATGTATGGTAAACATTCCCCATAAACTACGCTGATAATCAACAGATTAATAACATTGAGGAAAAAAAAAAAAGAGGTTTTCTGTAAAGAGGTTTATTTAACATTTATGGAAGGAGTCTCCAGTGCCAGTGCTTTGTAACAGTCAGTTTTAGACATGACATGCTGCATTATCTGTCTTTCTGACTTCAAGGGAGACAAAAAAAAAAGAGCTGCTATAACGTAAGTGAGAACAGGAACTAACTTGTTTCTTGGATGTTCAACAACATTAAATGTGAATATAAAAAAGTAATTGTTGGCAGTTTGCTGTAATATAAGAGGAATAAAACACCTCAGGACATCCTGTTATAGGAAAACAAGCTTGTCAGGCTAAATCACACCACACTGTCATTGATTATTTTCCTATTACAGCACACCCCCAAGAGTTTTATTCCTTATATATACTGTATACTAGGATTAATCAATACAGGGTAAAAGTATCAGGATACGCAAGATATATAATCACGTACATTCTGCTTTCATGAAATTTAACAAGGAACGGAAATCAGTACGAGTGTGAACGTTCTCAGTAAGCTTCAGAACAGACAGTAGGCAAGGAATTGTTCATTTAAGTTTAATTTTAATTTGTGTTGCACCGTTTAATTATGGGTTAACGAATCAGCAGATAAAACCTTATATATGTCAATCTAATATATGCTTCTGTTTTGGAGATGTAAAGATTGAAATGAATTTTACAGTGAAATTTAAACAACAGGATTTTAAAGTTGATCTAAATTTGCTGTGTGAAAGTAAAATCAGGATTAACTAAGCGTTCAAGTGCAATCTTGATTATCTAATAAACTACAAGCATGAAATAAAGTAATTTAATCCGGGGATAAGCTTAATCTTTGTTGGTACAGCCCAGTCTAAATATAATAAAATAACAAAAACTCTGTTACTGTGTGTACTATATTACAAACTAGTGATGTTAAATCCTAGTAAATTATTATTTTGTAAGCCGGGTTGTTGGAAGCCTAAGGTGCTAGCATCACCTAGAGGTGAGGAGTGATGTTGCAAATATAATAATTTAGAGAAAGGAAAATAAAAAAAAAAAACGTATTCCAGAATTTTAAAAGTATATTTGTATAACAAATTGTAGGCACCAGATATGTGGAAAAAAACAGATTATTTCATGTTTGGCTGAATTTCTCCTTTAAGAACCTCATGAACCACATGAAATGCCGTCAGGCCGCAATTTGAATAATTTGTGTTGCATAATTGCACCATTATGTGAGAAGAATAGATGCACTTTCATGGTGAACAATTGGTTCATCTGGCAGCATGGGATCCTTTTTAGACTTCTATAAAGAGTACAATGTTTTGCAGCATTGCTCTTAGCTGGGGATTTTGTGAGCATTGTGTTATATTATGTTTTTATGCTTGAATGAATTCGCAGTCAGTTTCTAAGGCATGTAATTAGGTTTTGAAATGATCTGCTACCGTTGTTGCGGAAAGAGCTTGCTATAAAGCCATTAAAGCTCTAGCAACATCACTGAGGTGATTTTCTTGGAAACTTTCCTCTGAGAACTTCCTGCACTCACAACAGCTTGCTAACCATCTGCTTCCATCACATACAGACAGATCGAATGACTCTATAAAACCTACCAGTTTAATGTTAAGTACAGTAGTTGTAGCCAATTCCCAGACCATTATCTATCCTTCCATTATCACACATTGGACACACATTAGACAGCTATTCTATAATCTGAATCATTCAAATATCATAACATGGACATGAAGAAGGAATGGAAAGGGAATGGCATCAGATCACAATGCATTTTGGGTACGTTCTGATTCTTAACCCTACAGCGTTATTACTCTCGTGAATTTGAGCAGATCAAGCAGTTGAATGGATTAAACCAAGGGGAAATGCCGAGGACAAGGTGACGAGGGAGTAATTAAAAGCATTGTTAGAGCAGGACATGAGATGGCTAAGGGGAAATAGTGAGGGAAAGTTGACAAGGGGGCATTAAAAACAGTATCAGAATGATCCTTAAGGTGGCGATGGTGGTTAAACCAAGGAGAAATGCTGGGGAATAATTCAACAAAGGTGCATTTAAAAATGGCCCTGCAGATGGTGGAAAAGATTGGAAATGGCAAGGGAAGTCAACAAGTGTGTGGAACTACCCTTAATTTAACATGAAAATGGGAATTAGGGAACGGGGTTAAAGCTTTAAGAAAAGATGAGTAAAGTTGAAAAGGGTGTATTTCAAACAGTATTGGAATGACCCTTAAGATGGTGACGGATTCAATCAAGGGGAAATGCTGAGGGAACGTCAACAAGGGCATGTTAGAAAACAGTATTGGAACAACTCGTAAAATAGTGACAGGGACTAAACCAACGGGAAATGCTGAAGGAAAGTTGATAAGAGTGCATCAAAACATTATTTGAACAGCTATTGAGATGGCGATGGGGGTGAAACCGAGGGAAAATGGTGAAGGAAGGTAAGCGATGGTGTGGTTAAAAACAGTACCGGACTGGTCCTTAGGATGGTGAAGGGGATTAAACCGAGGGGAAATGGTGAGAAGTTAACATGTTGAAAACAGTTCTTGATATATCAACAGAAAGGGTACACTATTGGAATGGTGGCAACAAGAGATTAAAATGGCAAGGGCAAGTCAACAAAGGCGTGTTAAACCCAGTACTTGAATGGCCCTTAAAATGGCAAAAGGGATTAAGCCAAAAAGAAAGTTTTGAGGGCCAGTCAACAAGGGCGCAATATTTAAAAAAAAACAAACGTAGCCCTTAAGATAGAAAGTACTTTATTGATCCCCATTGGGATATTTGGGGTCACAACTACCAGAAAACAAGAGCAACAGGGAAAACTAAGACTTAACAGTTCACAAGAATTTAAAAATGTATAATAAACTCACAATAAGCCACAAATAAGAGGGAAAAAATATACATAATATACATATAAATACCTCTGCAAGTTATTTACAGACTAAGATTCCTGTACAGATTAACTGTATGTAATATATTACAGGTTGGCAGGCTTAAACCTGTATATTAGACATGTGTGATGAGCAGTTGTGGAAGTGTGTGTATAATAATGTACAGTAGTCATAAGTAAATTGGCAGTGTGTGTGTGTGTGTGTGTGTGTAAGAATGTGTATAAACGGTTGTGTAATATGCAGTGTAGTAGCTGGGTATGCAAAATCAGTAGACGAGTCCATCGTCTCCAATGTCCACATAGCTCCCCAACCTCCTTGTTGCAAGAATGACTTCTTGTAACGTTCTTTGTTACAGCAAAGCTGCTGTAAGATGATGATGATGGAAAGTAAACTATGGATAAATGATGAGAAAAGGTCTAAAAAAAAAACTGAGTTAAACAGCATTGCCCTTAAAAAGGCGACGGGGATTAAACCGAGGGGGTAAATGGTGAGAGTTAAGTCTAAAATGCTATGCTAAAAATGCTGTGATAGCGGTCCTTAAAAACATTATCAAAACCCATGTCTTTGGTTGGATTCTACATGATTAATTTGTACTAATTACTTTAAAGAAACTCATTAAAACTCTTGTTCTTCCGTAATCTGCCTCTGAAGTACAGCGATTTTCCCGCCTCTTTTCTATCACGTCACTGAGGACTCGCGGGCGGGAAAAAAAAACAGCCAATCATTTACCATTTAACGCACGCGCACGTGCCCATTCGTTTGTTCCCAGCTGCACGTGCAAGGCTTGAATAATGGCCTCAGTCAGAAGCCAGTCGAATACCGTTGCTAAATTCCAAATATACCTTTTTCACTCAAAAATGCGGCACGAAAATGCGTTTGAATTTCCGTTTCCGGCATCTTAAGGGCGTCTGAAGCCTTTAAGATGGCGACAGTGAGGGGAAATGTCAAGGGCTAGTGGATGAGGGAATGGGTTTTCAGCAGTAGGTTGGATCAGGATGTCATGTGACCTTATCACTACTGAATGTGCATTACCTGGTGATAAAAGTGTACTTTTGAGCATTTACCAGTAGATGGCAGTATTGTTCTATAACTTTTGAAAACTAGGGGCCAGGGCTCTGTTCCAATAACACTGAACTGTCAACTTCCCCTCATAACATTTCCCCCTAGTTGACACTCTGTCACTATATTCAAGTTTATTATTATTATTATTATTATTATTATTATTATTATTATCATTACAGCTCAGGTGAGATTAGATGAGCCCTTGAAGGGTGTAAGGGAAGACGCTGTGATCTGATGCAATTTCTTTTCCATTCTTTAAAGGTGCAATTATCATTTTTTTTAAAATTTCTTATTAGTACAAATAATCTGGTACATATATAGAACATGATTTAAAAAATCTTTTCAAAGACTTTTATTTTAAGCACAAATGTATTATATGGGAGAGAACCCCCTGCAAGCCGGGCCTGCAAGTGCGTGACTTTGTTTACATGGGCCTCCTTGTTATAGACACGCCCTCATATTTGACTCCGCCCACATCCCAGTCTGTTTGGAAAAGGAAAACATGGCAGAATCCGGTAAGTTTCCTAAACACCATCTGTATAAAGCTTTGAACTGTAGTAGGGCCAGCTTTCGAAAAACAAACAGTCAGAAAGCCATATAAGGTAATGTTTTACATGAACCACCTTCTTTATAATGTATGCAGCTCTAGCTAACGCCTGTTAACAATGCTAACTAGCTAAATTTGGTAGTGATGGTCATCTGAAAACCTCATGGGAGCTCATTATAAAGCAAAACAGGACAGCAAAAGCACTTGAACAGTACGAGGTGAATTTCACAAGTTTATAGTGATATGACTCAGCTGTCAAGCAGTTGAACGGCTTTTAAAACCATTTAACTGAACTCCGATAGCTACTGTAGATACTGAGGCATGCTTTGTTTACATGGGCGGGAATGGGAAGCTGGTTCATGGAGTTAAAAAGAAAACAAAAAAACATTCCTGTGTTGTTGTATTTCACCTTCTTAACCACTAGAGACCTATTCATGACTAATCTTGACTATTGCACCTTTAATCCTGTCAATCTTATAACTGTAATGAATATCCCTGAACCTGTCATGCTTATTTATTCGGCTGAATCCCAAATGACACCGTGTTGGATACACAAAGACGTATAAGCCTTTACTTCCCCCCTACCTAGTAAGCACACCGAAGCCAAATACGAAAACCAGTTGGGGTGCAGGCTTTACGATTCTGATGGACGTAACATCTATGAGTCATACCCCATGACTGCTCATTGATTGATATCTCCCTGCATGACGTCTCACTCCCTCGAGGCCGCTGTAAGTGTGTGTGACTCATTCTCATTGAGAACACCTCCCTATTGTACATATAGAAACCATTATTTTAGACTATACGATGGAATATTAGTGCGCTTGTATATAGGATGTGGTGAGCCATAACCCCTGTTTAGTGGATGTATAGATTGTAGCAGGGAGACATAAGGGACAATTAGTGCACTGTATACAATTTATACAATTATTTTACACCCTAAATAATGTTAGTGTCTTTATAATAGGTATATAGATGTCTTTATGTTAGTGTTTTTATAATAGCTAGCTAGACAATAGGTAGGCATTGGAATGTGCAGTACAGGAAATGAAAAAAAAAGAGAAATAAAAGGAAAACATGAATAAAAATGAAACCAAAAAGTTAATGAAAAAAAGGATATAACAAGAGAAAATATTTCAAATCGTGCTTAGTGCATTGTGAAGAATGCCATCTGGGCATGTGAGGGGAAAAAAATAGAAAAGTACACCATAAAGCAAAAATTAAAAAAATAAAAATTAACAGTGGAAAATAATTTATGTATTTTATTTATTGGTGATTTTGTTCATCCTCCATTGCTTGTATATTTTGGGAGATTGCTTTGCTTTAACGGCTTTAACTGCTCGAAAAAAAAAGCGCCTCCAGTTTTTCCAAGATGGCCGCCTCCATAACATTCAGTTTCACAGTGAAGCTTTGTACGTTTTTACAGATGACAGGACGTCCTACTGTGTCCCACTGCATCCAAAACCGCACCAGCAAGTCTGCGGGACATCTCTGGAGAACTCGACTTGGTTTTGGGAAGAAATTCACATTAAAGATTTTGGGTGAGACAGACTTCTATTACTTATTAGCTACATTAGCATCATAGCTTGAATGCAAAACTTCTAAATGTCTAAATGTCTGAGTTTATGGATAACATTTTTAAGTTTTTTTGCCACTGTATATCAGAATTTTGACTTATTAACTGATCTGTTTGTGTAGTTTGAAGAAAACTTGAAGTTTTCTCGCAGTTCAGTTCAGATTCATCTGTTAGTTTGTGTTTTTGTCCAAAGCAGCTTTTTTTTTTTTTTTTTTTTTATAAATCTTTCAAAAGTTTAGTTGCTTATTCTAGTTCCAAAAACATGACGAAAGTATGCTACAGCCTATTATCATGAAGTACGGCGTTCTATAAAACATTTCCTTACAATAATTCATTGTTTTGAGACAAAAAAAAAAATCAACATACTAAGTCACAATTCTGAGAAAGTCACTATTCTGAGATAAAAAGTAAAACACTTTCAGATAAAAATTCATTCTTTTGAGATAATACATCAAAATCCTGAAGGAAAAAAATAGAAAAAAGTAACTTTTTTTTGGAAAGTCAATTACTCTGAGACAAAAAAAATATTTGTAGATATAAAAGTCAAATTTTTATGTTGTAAAAATGTTGAAAAAAGAAATTATTTCAAATTTCAAACTTTTGAGAAGTCAATTTAAAAAAGTCATTACTTTGAGACAAAAAGCTAATTTTGAGAAAAAAGTAAAAAATCGAGCTACTAAGTTAAAATTTTCACAAAAAAAGTTTGAAAACAAGTATTATTTTGGAGACCGAATTTTGAGATAGTAAGTAAATAGTAAAAAAAAATAAAAAAAATGTCATTACCTTCAGACAAAAAGCATTATTTTGAGACCAAAAAACAAAATTTTTAGATAATAATTTATTATTTGGAAACTACGTAAAAATTTTGAGATTTTTTTGTGATTTTTAAAATTTTTAATTTAGAAGACTTTGAGACAAAGTATTATTTTCAGACCAAAAGTATTATTTTGAAACAAAATGTGAAAATTTTGCTAAAAAAAAATTCATCAACTGAAACACACACAACATAAAGACGAGAACGTTTCGGAAAATCTGTCTCTTCTTGTCTGTTGGTTTATTGTACAAGTCTGATTAAATTTCTGTCCAGCTGCTATTAGTGATTCATTCGACATGTCTGTGTCCGATCCTGACCTCACCCACACACACACACACACACACACCTGTTTAGCCTTCATTGTCATTCTGAATCAGCTCCTATGCATCATTTTACTCTTTTATCTCACATAAATAAGGCGCAGCAAAAGCGGTCTGTATTCCCCTCTGACACTTTACTATTATTCTTTCTCCTGATTCGTTTCTGTTTCTGCTCTTTTCATTTTAGCTAAGTGCTTGAGTTTACGATTGCAAGTTGCTTCGGATAAAAGCATATTTTGAGTGAATAAATGAATAAAATGTAAATCCACGATGAGTCAGGCACGGGGTGACGAACCCACAGCGAGCCGGAAGCTGATCTCATCACATCCAAACACAAAGACAGCATCCTCTTATTATTATTAGTGCCCTTTTATTATAGTAGCCTATACCTTTTAAGCTTTTTCTTTTTTTACATAGCCAGTTGGTAGCGACTTAGAAACCATATAGTGCACTATGTAGGGTGTAGAACCTGGTTTTTGTCATCCCCATATACAGTAAAAGGTCTAAAGGGGGATTATTTATTGCACTACTTAGGATATTGAAGGTGTTTTGTCATACTCTTGTATAAATACATATAAGAAATAGGAAATCTCTAGGGGACATATGGACATATAGTACACTACATATGGTGTAGAAGCTGCCGTGTGATATCCTATATACATATATATGAGGTAGGAGGTTTATAAATGGAAATCTTGTGCACTACGTAGGGTGTAGAAGCTGTCATATAATATAAACATGTGTATATAGAAAACAGGAAGATTTTATGTCATATTCTATATACATATATAGGGGAGCTATAGGGGACATTCAGTGCACTACATAGGGCATAGAAGCTGTTACGTCATCCCTTACACTCATATAAAATATATAGGAAGTATAGAAGCTATAGGGGACATATATTGCCCTACATAGGGTGTAGAAGCTGTTATGTCATCCCCTACACACGTATACAGGATATAGGAAGTATAGAAGCTATAGGGGACATATAGTGCACTACATAGGGCGTAGAAGCTGTTATGTCATCCCGTACACATGTATACAGTATATAGGAAGTACAGAAGCTATATGGGGTATGTAGTGCACTACATAGGGTGTAGAAGCTGTTATGTCATACCCTACACACATATACAGTATATAGGAAGTACAGAAGCTATATGGGGTATGTAGGGCGGAGAAGCTGTTATGTCATCCCCCGCGCACATATACAGTATATAGGTATTTTGTATAACTGCGTATCGAAAGTGCACCTGTGTCGTACCCTGTATACTGTATAGTGTGGACTACACTATATAGGGTGTAAGTATGAGTTTATGTAGGGAACTACATAGGGTGCAGTCAGTTCAGCATGTTTGCTGTAATATTCTCAGAGGACAGAATGTGTTATTTATATGAACGTGGTACAGAGTATGTTTGAGACCCAACTGGAACAGTGAGCATGATGCTCAACACACACACACACTCAACATGGCTATTTCAGAGTGAAGAAATGAAAATGTGTGTATGCGTGTGCGTGTGTGTAATGATGAATCAAAGTGTCCACTTCCTGTGTGCTGCATAAGGGGACAGATGGATGACTGTGACAAATCACACACACCCACACACACACACACACACACACACACACACACAGCTCACCATACTTCTCAAGTCAGTTAAAGCATGCGAGATGAAGACGTCAGCATTGTCAATACTTAATCTGCAAGAATGGAGCCTTCATTCAAGCCACTACTACACACACACACACACACATACCGTGAGGGAAAAAATTATTTGATCCCCTGCTGATTTTGTACGTTTGCCCGCTGACAAAGAAATGATCAGTCTATAATTTTAATGGTAGGTTTATTTGAACAGTGAGAGACAGAATAACAACAAAAAA
>CM075027.1:15904766-15955215 GCA_037576675.1 Pangasius sanitwongsei
AGACTGATCATTTCTTTGTCAGTGGGCAAACGTACAAAATCAGCAGGGGATCAAATAATTTTTTCCCTCACTGTACACACACATACACATACGCACACACACCGAGAAAACGGCATCAGAACAGTGAAGCCAGGAACAGCATTACACTGATGCTGACTTCAGAGCTTGACGTCAGCTTTCTTGTTAAGTGTGTGTTTGTGTGTGTAAATACAGCCTGTGTGTGAGTGAGATCAACGTCGAAAAATGCAGCCACCTCATTTCACACTACACAGTCATGACAACGACACTTTGGTGTCACAGAAACGAGGACGACGATTTTCAATATTTTTGTGTTTTGGTTTTTTTCAGGGGGCCAGGCACCGAAGGTGTGTAGCTTTTTTGTTTGTTTGTTTTGTTTCATCTACACAAAGAAATCGGTTATTATATAGAATTCATATACGAAGTATTTGATTTCTCTGTGTACACTCATAAACGGTCAAATGCGCCATTTTGTCTTGGTTTGAAAAGGAACTTCCATCAGATCACAGTGCCTTCTGGGTAAACATGATCTCTCTGCCCCTTTAACAGACTTGATTTAAGCTGATACAGTGGAAAGTAGTGTTATAATGCTGTGTGTGTGTGTGTGTGTGTGTGTGTGGGTGCTGATTAACGTTGATTTTGCTGGATGACTGACAGCAAACACACCTCGCCCCACCTTACCGCCAACTCACCTGGATGTAGCTCTTGCACACACACACACACACACACACATACCTATATTGCTCATGAGTGGTGTGTCATTATGAATACTTTGGCTCCATCAGTGAAACACACACACATACACACACACACCCTCATTCTCTCACACACATTCCCTCATTCTATGTGTGTCTCTCTCTTTCTGTCTGTCTGTCTGTCTCTCTCTCTGTTTGTCTCCCTCTTTCTGTCACCCTCCCCTTCTAACTGTTCGTCCCTCCATTTTACTCACACACACACACACACACACTCATTCACTACGTGTCTGTCTCTCTGTCTCTCTCTCTATGTCTGTCCTTCTTGCTGTCTGTCCATCTGTCTCTCACTCTCTGTGTCTCTCTGTATATCCCTCTTTCTTTCTTTTCCAACCTCTTTCTCTCTCTCTCTCTCTCTTTCTCTCTTGGTGTGTTTTGTGTGTTGCATGTGTTTTTCTTGGTGTGTTTGTCTGTCTCTCTATTGCACTCCTCTCTCTCTGTCTCTCTCTCTCATTCACTACATGTCTGTCTCTCTCTCTTTATCTTTCTCTATCTTTTGTCTCTCACACACTCTCGTTCTTGCTATACACCATCTCTCTCTCTCCTTCTTGCTGTCGCTCTCACTTCCTTTTTCTGTATCTCTCCCTCCCTCTCTCTGTGTCTGTCTCTTTTGTACTCTTCTCTCTCTCACACACACACGCACGCACACACATTTTACATGTATGTGTCCCTCTCTATATATGCCTCTCTCTCTCTCTCACACACACACACACACACTCACTGCATGTATGTGTCCCTCTCTATATGCCCCTCTCTCTATCTCTCTCACTCACACATAGACACACACACACACACACACACACTGCATGTATGTGTCCCTCTCTATATATGCCCCTCTCTCTCTCTCTCTATCTCTATCTCTCTCACTCACACATAGACACACACACACACACACACACACACACACACACACTGCATGTATGTGTCCCTCTCTATATATGCCCCCCTCTCTCTCTCTCTCTCTCTCTCTCTCTCTCTCACACACACTCACACATAGACACACACACACACACTGCATGTATGTGTCCCTCTCTATATATGCCTCTCTTTCTCTCTCCCTCTCCCTCTCTCTCTCTCCTCTTTCTTTGACCAACAGGAAATGCAGTGAGTCAGAGTGAGAGAGAGACAGAGAGAGAGTGTGTTTTCTTGACACCGCTGTGCGTCAATAAATGTTTCGAACGCAGATGATTTGCATACATAATTAACACACAGCAGGTTCACCAGTGTGTGACACGATACACTGCTGCTGTACGACTGTTATTCTGTTCAAATACGCTTGTGTGTTTATGAGCAACTCAAAAGTTGTGATTTAATGCTGCAGTTTCTTAATATGCGTTCAGTTAGCACTAAAATCCGTGGTGTAACAGCGTAATTCTACTTATCCCGAGTCCTTTCTTAGTAATTTATCAACATATCTGAGGGAAATGTTAACATTCCTGATTGTTTAGTGTCACTTTCACTGTCACAGAGCCTTCGCCTTGTCCATATCAAAGCACAAACAGCTATGCTAGCTACTAAATAACTAGCCTCAGTCATTTCTAGCATATGCTCAGTGTCCGTACTGCGTCTGAGAGTGAAAATGAATTTCGGAAAGCCCCGAGCTTTTAGTGTTACAGAATAGTAGAAGGATCTCAGCTGTCCATCAAACAAAGGGGGCGGGGAATTAAACGACAAAGTATTATTGTTCATTTACATGAAATGGTAGCGAATTGATCGAGATGAGGAAGTTACTGTTTCAGTTAGAGTCTCTTCTGAGGTGGAATATACAGATTGCAAAAAAAAAAATTACTATAAAAAAAGGATCTTCAATCCCAGTTGCCTAGCAGCAGCATTTTCACAACACTGTCTACTTGAATGACAGCTGAACTATGTATGTAATATGCATATATGTAAACAAAAACCTTTTCAGAGTGACATCCGTTGCCGTTGGTGGGACAAACGTGTTGTGAATCTCAAATATAAAAACATATTTACTACATTAATATTAAGGATATTAATTTTTTGCAAAAGTTTATGATAATTTCAAGATACTAAGGTAAGTTTTGAAAAATGTTTTCATTATTAAGACTTGATAAATGAGTAAATGATATAGTTTTGTACACAAAAGGCTTACACAAATTTACTATCTGCCCTTCGGTTGTATTAATTTGAGTCAGTACAGTATCTATTCCTAAAGTAACTTTCAGGATTCAACATTTATTCACTTCGAATCGAATCCTGTTGTGTACTGCCTCTCGGTGCAATTCTTTAGGAAGGTGAGAACCCAGCAAACACACTCGGGTGCGGATCGAAGCAGACGGTCCGAGAGCACCCGAGCGAGTTCTCGGTCCTCTTCCAAGTGAAATCTAGAGCAATGACAAAGCAATCTGACTCTGAATCGTCTCGACTGTAGAAAGTGAATCAAACATGCTGGATTTGTGGTTGTGGGCAGCTGCTCTGAAAATAAAGTCCATTGCAAGCTCAGGATGCAGGGTTTTTGATTTGTTTAATTATGTGCAATGTGAAACCAGCTAATAGCTGAGCAAGCACCGCCATAGTGCAGTAAAATGCATTTGCATAAACCCCGCCTTCTACTTTGCACTCTATAATTGGACACGCCCCTGATTGCATATTCATTAAGGCAAACATGTTATTTTGCTCAAATGAAACACGCAATCCTCCACAGACCGTGTGTGTGTGTTTGTGTGTCTGTGTGTTGCACTGTCAGGCTTGCAGTTCAGACTCTTGGTGTCAGATTCAGGCCTAATCATTACCCCGCAGCTCCTTCACACACACACACACGTATGAACACACACGCACACACTTCAGGACATGACGCAGGGCTGTTATGGTGCACGCACGCGCGTGCGTGTGTGTGTCTGTGCGTCATCGATTTTTGAAGACATAAGCCACGCATGTGTTGATACAGACTAACGTGACGTAGGCTTTTACACTTTCAATACACACATCACTGACACACCACCCTGATGTATGTGTGTGTTTTTCACTGGATTTTTCAGAGTGACCACTCTATCAATTTTCTTTACTTATAGTGTCTGTGTGTGCATGTGTGCATGTGTGTGTGTGTGTGTGTGTGGGTTGTTTTCCCTCATCAATGACACACACTCAGGTAACGAAGCCTTGACAGCTCTCTGCTGGACTCCACACACACACACACACACACACACACCACACATATTACAGTGTGTTACAACAGACAATGCCCAAGTTTCTCAGTGAGTCATGTTGTGTGTGTGTGTGTGTGTAGTAAAGTTATTAAGCAGGCCTGATGGAGTGTGTGTGCTCTACCAGCTAATCCACTATCCACACTATCCAGTCACAACACTGTCTCCCTGCCGTTTCACACACAAATGCGTGTTTTGTTGATATTGTTACTGTCTCTCTCTCTCTCTCTCTCTCTCTCACACACACACACACACACTACCTGTTCATGTTTCCTTTTTCTCTCTCAGTACTTCCTTAATTTCTTCACACCATTTAAATATAAGGAACTAATGGGGCCTAGTCTGTGTGTGTGTGTGTGTGTGTGTGTGTGTTAAACTGCAGGTGCCATATTCAGATGAACTGATGTGTTTCTTGGTAAAGTTTCAGCCTAAATATGATTGTGTGCACAACACCCACACACACACACACACACACACACACGCACACGCACACGTACGTACGTCACTCCCTCCTCACCAGCTGAAGGGTGTTTCAGTACAGCTATGACTGCTCTAGTTTCACTCTTAGTCAGAGCAGGAAGCACAGAAAACACACCGAGCTCTTAGATATGACAGGAAAACCATTTTATATTTACTCCTGATGTCCAAGCTAGCAGGTTGAGCTAGCAAGCTACATAGCGTCTGTCTTGCAGCATAACAGCAGCTTATTTTATAACTTATTTATAGTTATTAGAGAGAGTAGCTAACTAGCAAGCTAGCTGGCTGTTTAGCTGTTTAATGTTTAAACTCCTCAGTGTAATATTAGCTATATTTTATTTCTCATTTTCTGTTGCGATTTTTAATCATTAAGTATTTTGCTAATCACTGAGAAACGATTTGCTAATGCAGTTGAACTAGCTAGCATTAGCTTGTTACTAGCTTATAGCTAGCTAAAAGGACCAGAAAATGAGATGTTACATGAAGCTAAGGAGTAATCACTGGATGACTACTTGTCAATAGACAATAGCATGAGAAAATGAGGTATTAAATAAAGCTAGCATTACACTGAGAAGTTTAATGAACTAAAACATAAATAGCTAGCTAATAGCATCAGGAAATGAGGTATTAAATAAAGCTAGCATTACACTGAGGAGTTTAATTAACTAAAACATAAATAGCTAGCTAATAGCATCAGGAAATGAGGTATTAAATAAAGCTAGCATTACACTGAAGAGTTAAATTAACTAAAACATAAATAGCTAGCTAATACCATCAGGAAATGAGGTATTAAATAAAGCTGGCTTTACACTGAGGAGATGTCACTGGAATATGTTAGCTAAACATATATAAATAAGTAACTGATAGCAGCAGGAAATAAGGTTTTACGTAAAGCTAGCATTACACTGAGGGGTTGTTATCGATAAACATTAGCTGAACATAAATAGCTAGCTAATTACATCAGACAGTGAGATGTTAACTAAAGCTAGCATTAGACAGAGACGTTTTCATTGGATAAATATAAACCACTACACTTTTTACAGCTTTTTTTTAGCTTAGGAGTTCAGTTAGCTAAAGATAAATAGCTAGCTAATAGCTGCAGAAAATGAGTCATTAAATAACGCTAGCATTCCAAAAAGTTGTTTTCACTGGAATATCTTAGCTAAACATAAATAACTACTGTAATTATGGCAGGTTTATGAAAGACACATGAGTAATTCAATAAATTGAGCAGTAAAATTTATTTCCAGTGTCCGAGAGAGCGGAGTGTGTGGAATTGTCCACACAATTATTTAAATTGTATCAGATGTGGTAATTATAAATTTACACAGTTGGCTAGAAACTGGCTGTTTTTGGACAGTAGTACAAAATGGCCGACACTGAGGTTAGTGCACTATGTAGTGAATAGATGCATTTAGGGGGGGAAAAAATATATATATATATATATATATATATATATATATATATATATATATATATATATGTTTAATTCTGTATGTAAGTGTTCATCAGCTTTGGGGTTAAAAACGAAACACGTGAGCCGACTCTGTGGCGTCTGTAAGTCCTTTAGACGGGGGTTCTTTATGTCGTGTGAGGATGTGGATTGTTTCGGGAATGCTGGACAGGAAGTGGCAGGCCCCGCTGCTCTTTATCAGTCAGAGAGACAGGAAGAGGAAGGAGCTCAGAGGAAACAGCTCCCCTGCTTACGCGCTTCATTAAAATTAGCTCTCATACACTGTAAAGTCACACTTACACACACACACACACACACACACACACACACACACACACACTTGCTCACCACACTCAGCCTCGACTAGGTTGCTGCGGCAGGCCAGTGGTTCCAAAAAACATTGTTCTCTCTTTTGTCTCCTTTCTCTTTGTGTTTTTGTCTGATATATAATTAAGCTTTAATTCCATCCTACACTCGTCGATATAAAAAGGTTCCATGTAGCGCTCTGAAGCACCCTTGGCTCGGTTCTCTGAGGGAACCCGTAAAGGTTCTGCACAGGTTCTGCATTTCAGAAAGCACTTTAGAAAGCTAGAATTATTCATAAAAACCATCAGAAGAACTACTGAAGAACCTCTTTACTGAAGAACATCTGACTGTCAATCTGTCTGTTTGTATACATATCTGTCTGGTTATCTGTCTACCTATGTCTGTCTATCTATCTATCTATCTATCTGTCTATCTATGTATCTATCTATCTATTTGTCTGTCTGTCTGTCTGTCTGTATACATATCTGTCTGTTTTTCTGTCTGTCTGTCTGTCTGTCTATCTATCTATCTATCTATTTGTCTGTCTGTCTGACTATCTATCTATCTATCTATCTATCTGTCTGTCTGTTTGTCTGTCTCTAACTGAAATCTAAATGACGAATCATCTGACGCTCTTCTTCTCATCTTGCTAATTGATTAGCTGATTAACAGGCTATACGATAGCTACTAAACATGCTACAGTAGTACGATAGATAGATAGATAGATAGATAGATAGATAGATAGATAGACAGATGTCCTTTTTTTCTCTAGTGACTCTTTCTCATGTTATAATGAGCTCTCATGAAACTGAACACTTCTTTAGAACGTTACGGTTTAGGACACAGCCTACATCTGTGGACTGTTTTCAGGAACTTGTCTAAATGAATATTAGACTAATATTAGTTTCTCATTAGACCACTTCCACTGTCTGTGTGTGTGTGGGTGTGTGTGTGGGTGGGTTAGTTAGGTGGTGGTGATAGTGTGTGGGGTGATGTTAGACCAGCTGCGTTAGTTCCCTGTAAAACTCTGATTTCCAGAAGATGACAGTGTTATGTGGAAGTCAGAGCGTAGGCGTTGGCTCTCAGCCAGACTCGAAGTGCACTTCCACTTAACACTTACACACACACTCATGCCTTAGCACATTAGCATAATGCTACAATTGGCTAGCTCTGTATACACAGGTACTACTACACGTCTCCTGACTTTCTGTGTTTTGTGTCATATGGAGGATTCTTCCAGGGTTCTTGGGATAGTTATGGGTTCTTCACTTCTTAAAGAAGTTCTACATGGAATCCTGTCCAAAGGGGAAACATTTTGTTGTTGGGTTATAAATAGAACCTTTAAAGATTTTCCCCAAATGGACAAACTGGAGAATGTTTTAGGGTGATGGAAGAGTGAACATAAAATCAACACCTCTACACATTCCACTTTTAGAAGAAACGGTTCCTCAAGGGTTCTTTGGATGCTTGAAGGTATTCCTGTGGTGTCGGGTTCTACCAGGAACCTTTAGATCTATTCTGTGCACTATTTTAGTACATAACATTGAATGTTACCTGTTTAAACAACCTCAGTGCTACTTCTTAGTGTGAAAACTGATGGACACTGGCAATGCATTGTGGGTAAACCCATGTAAAAACCCCCCAATGGTTCCTCTTACTCGAACAGATCTTTGATCTTAAAATGGCTGCTGTCCTACTAAAAACACAAACTAGCTGTGAGTGCTAGCTTGAGGAACATACAGTATGTTGTGTGTGTGTGTGTGTATGTGTAATTGGCAGGAGGTGTTTGTATGACCCTGAAGTATGTGTTACAGAAAATGTGTACAGGAAAGGTTTCTGATTGTGATCACGCTGACCTTTAGACTTCCCGCTTGTTTAGTTTTCAGTAGTATTTCTTGTCAGTTTGCTGGTGCAATTGACTGGTCATGTACAGTGGGTGTGTGTCTGTTTAATAGTGTGTGTGAGAGAGAAAGAGTGAGATAGAGAGCGAGATCTTTGTCATCACATTTGGCTTGCCTAGTGTGAACTCAAAAACCTCAAATGCTGAAGTCAGCTGGGTGTTGGTCAGTGTTGAGTTTCGGGGGGAAAAACATGCTACAATGGGGTTTGAAGTCAAGGTCAGCATCATGGGCTTCCTGACACTGAGTGTGAGTGTGAGAGAGTGCACGTGTGTGTGTGTGTGTGTGTGTGTGTGTGTGTGTGTGTGTACAGTGCAAATTCACCTTTCTCTAATGTCTTGTTTCAAAATTATATTAAGCAATAGATGTCACAATGAGTTTTCGCCAGTGGATTCCTGATATTATTACAAATATCTTATTTATATTAGATTATCTTATTTATATTAGATTATTATTTATATATTTATATTTATTTTTGCAAATTATATTATATTTATTTATATTATTCATGCAAATGAGCCTTCGGCTAATTAAATACATATTAATATGCATGAGACTAATCTAAGAAAATTGATGTTAGAATTAAATTTTTTATTTCACGGCAAAGATGCTCTCAAGGGAAAGACTTTTTTGTCAGAAAATCACTTGTCTATTATTTAATCAAGAAATTGTATTCTACTGTCTACTGAAATTAGCATTTTTACGCAGTTTTCAAGATAAAATCGATCATAAATCTAAAAATTAGTAACATTTTGACATATTTTTCTATAATAAGCTTTGAAATAGTGATAGGAATGAATTTATAAAATTTCATAAATCTATAATATGGGATTTTTGATTTTTTTGGGAAACAATCATTTTTTTAAGTTTAAAAATAAATGTGAAAGTGTGGTTTATAAGATCTATAAAAGATACGGACATGTATATATTATAATGATACATAGTTTGGAAACAATCAGGAAACAATCTTTTCGGGGATATATGATACGACATGATTGAAGAAGCTCCGCCCACTTCACAAAGTTGCTAAGTTTTAAATAATGCATTGGTTGCAAAGACAAAGACAAGGCAAAAAATTTTTAAAAATTCTGTTGTTTTGATATTTTTAGCACTACAGTTTAAGAGTAGACATGTTATACATGTCCAAATTTACATTTAACCAAACATCTGATAAATAACATGAACAAAATTGGCATTTTCTCTTGTAGTGTCTTGCATTAATGAAATGAAAATGAAAAACTGAAACTTTAATGAAAGACTCAGTTTCTATTTCCTTTAAATGTGTCTTTGATGCACACACTGCTGCTGGACTCATGGATTGTTTTAGCTGTTAGTCATATAGCTGCTCTGAGTCATGCGTGGTATTTATTTATGAGGGCTGAGTCATTCATTCACATCGTTTTTCATACATTTATTAAGCCTGAGGATTTTAAAGCCAGCTCTTTTTTTTTTTCCTCTGTGATATTTTTTCAAGCAGGCTTTACTTCTAAAGGTACTTATTCAAGAATGTTCAGCACATGATGGTATTACTAACACCTCAAATCAGCAGCTTTATATGGACAGCATTTGTACTTTCTTTAGACGCAGGCTAGTGAATCAGTCGACTTTATAGCATTCACAAAATTACCATCACCTCCTTTACATTATTCAACAGCCCAAAATTCGCCCCTTGTTGAAAAACACCTTGCGTATCATAATTGAAATTCCATAGTTTTATAAACGTGTACTGAGAACGTATACTTAAGTGAAAGTATAGATAATGTGTCAAAATCTTAGGACAAAAGTGGAGGTATCCAGGCAGAAATATACTCAAATGTAAGTAAACAAAAAAGTTATAAGGTATTTAATTGATGGAATTAAGTTAATGTCATGTTTTCATGTGAAGATAACATTTATTACTTATCTAAAATTATTAAAAAACAGTTTTAAACTAAATTCTCAACTATGATGTTTTACCTGGAAACATCATTCAATCTCTGTGCGTTTTCAATATAGATACGCCTAAAATAAAATTAAGTATAGTAACCAAGTTCCATTACTTACTGTAAGTATTGTCCATTTCTGCTTTCTGTTAGCTAGCTAACATTGTTTCTGTTTTGATTAACGGTCATATTTGCTGTTCTCTTAGTTAAATGTAGCTAGCTTTGGCATACATTAGATTAACTAGCAATCAGCTTTAGTAGTGAGGTAATTGCTCATGACATCATGACTATTGCTGTACAATTTACTGCCATATTTAGAAATAATAAAAGATATTTATTTTTTGGCTAAACGCCATTTTGAACGTTAAACGGGTTAATCCTAAAGATAAAGGACTCAATTCTATTGTCAGTTGTAAGACAAATATTCCAGTGTGTTGTACGACACGCAATCTATTCTTTATGTATCGATTTAAAACGAGCCCATTGCCTACGTATATTTGTCTAAACTGCGTAAATCTTGCACACGTCCGCTCATAGAATGGTTTTCTCTTTTCTTTTTTTTTTTTTTTCCTTCTTTCTCCTTCTCTATATCATGACCTTTAGCGATCCAGGTTTGGTCTTGTATATTGTTTCTGCTCCGTCCTGCCCGTCTGTTCTATACATCACTTCCTGTCCTTCCTGTCTCTAAGGAAAACAGTGAAAACAATACTATGCAATGTTTATATATATATATATATATGTTTTTGGAAATGAGTTTCTTAAACTGTGGAACTTTCTAGTAAAAACCTCTAACTACGCACAAACTGTAGTATTTGGGACCCAGGTGTAGTATCGGTGTCACTGCCAGGAAGAGCTTTGTGTGTGTGTGTGTGTGTGGTGGCTGTGGGAAAAGTGACCTTTCCACTGACCTTTAAAGTGAGAACGTCAGGGTAATTTGTAAAATTTGTACAAATTTCACATCGTGTTTCAAGTGTATTGATACTTCTCTATAATTTGAGTGTTTCTATGCTACACCATGTCCAGGGTTTTTTTTTTTTTTTTTTTCATCACACCCACATGTACCCTCTCTCCTTCATCTTACACACTCACACACACCATGATTTGTGTCCTCCCTCATCCCCGTATGAGTCAGACCAAGGACATTCCCTTACGTACGTCTTGGATACACTAAGGGTTGTGTTTCAGTAAGAGGTGTGTGTGTGTGCTCTAATGAAGACACAGGGATCGTGAGCTAAATGTAGCACCTCTCTGAGGTAGCGAGAACGCCTCCACCTGAAGGACGTGTCACCTTTCTTTCCTTCTTTTTTTGTCTGTCATTTAAACACAGGATGATGATGCGACGCCTGCAGACTGTGATGGAGTCGCTCATGATGCTGTAGGTGCTTTGTTATAGAAGGAACTAGTCGTCTTGTCCTGAGTGAACGTGTGAAATTATAGTGAATGTGGGATTTTACGTCTGAGATCTAGTTTTACATCTGTACGTTTTTTTTCACTGCAAAAACATTATACCTATACGATATCTAAGTGAAAAATCTTGAATATAGTCACATTTATCACAAGATTACAGTCAACCAAATATGATTATTAAACTGTTTTCTAGCCTTTTTTTTTTTTTTTTTAATTTCAAGCTTGAAATATTCTTCTAAGCATTTAAGCATTTATTTCTAGACAGAAGCACAATTATTTCATTTGCTGATTGAATTGCATTTACCTGATATATGAATAATAAAGGAAAAAAAACACATCAACGTATATCATATTATATTATTTTTTCACTATTAACATCCTAACATACACTATATTACCATACGTGAATGGGAAAACATCTGGGAAACCCACCACACACTAAACATCTGGTTGCTCTGAAGTAAATTTCGCTTGCATTTTGTCCTCAGGGTGTGCAAACTTTTGCACTCAAAGCAATTAAACACTATAGACATTATATAGTGCTGTAATGTACATACACCAGTTCACACTATAACTGATATAGTGTATTTAATATAAATAAATAAATTTTATGTTTGTTTTTTTTTTAAAATACAGTTTGTTCACTATAGGATTGTTGATTGAATTTTCTTATTAAGGAGCAATATGTTATACTTTTTATCTGTTTATAGTTACAGTCATGCTACAGAGAAACCACATAGAGTAAACTCTCCTTAAAGTTACGGCTTGTTTGGAGAAAAATGAATGAACACCTTCTGACCAATCAGAATGGAGAATTCCACAGCACTGTGGTATAATATAATTTTCATGTTCATGCGCACCGTCGACGAAAGCGATTGTATCCTTCCTGAAAGGTCTTGTACGTGTATTTTGAGTGGTCTCGCATACGATTTCCAGTTTACTGTGTAATTACCGAAGCCTGTCATCAAAAAGTAGCCCCCGGGTGATGTCAGAGGAAAACGAGGGAGGAGGAATCTACCTACGGACCTCACCTTCCGAGAATATAGGTGAAGATATGGCTCTTTCTGTCCCTCCTCAACTTTCTCTGTGCGTGAGTCACAAAAACAAAATCCGCCCAGGTGGAATGAAAGAAAGGCAGCATGACAGAGAGAGAGAGAGAGAGAGAGAGAGTATGGAAAGTCATTTCGGCTACATCATACACTTAATGACCAGTTCAGGCAGTGACGGATATTGTGCTGTAATGTCAGTCTTCCCTAAAAAAAAAAAAAATAATAAAAACAAAAAATACGCTGCCATCAGTATAATGGAAATGATGATGATGGAGGAGGATGAGGTCATTGTCCGAACTGAATCATCACCCGCAATCGAACAATGGCCCTCGTGTTTGTATACACAGTCAGTGGAGAACCTTTGAACACTCCAGACTAATGCTTTTAACATGTGTGGTCATTGTGTAGCTCCAGAAAGGCCCTAACAAACACACACACACACACCTGTCTTACTATCCTTGTGAAGACCTTCCATTAATGCTATGACACACCTAAACCTGACTCTAACCTCGTGGGGACCGAAATGTCAAGGGTCAAACCTTTCAGATATTTCTGTCCTTGTTAGGGATATTAGGTCCCCACTAAGATTTAAAAACATGCCCACACACACACACACACACACAAAACAAGGGATTTAAAAGGACAAAGGAATGTTGAAAAAGCAGACAGAAATCAGAAACTCTCACTAATAATGAGGAACTAAGAAAGGGATTAAAGGAGAGTCATGACTGTGTCTAAATGTCATTCACATATGACATTACGGAAAGCCAAAAGAGTCATTAATGGGATTTTCTGTGGTCCGTCTCCAGGGGAAGTGATTTAACCGCAGGTGTTAACGTACGTAAAATATGTTATAATGATATTTTAGCGATCTTATTGTTTGTCCTAGAAGCAACTCGAGCAGTTCTCTACATTGTAAACTTTGTGTAAGGAGGAAAACACGATTGGTGTGCTGTTAAAGGAAAATAGTCAACGCCGGTGTGGTGCGATGAAAGCAGAATTACTGTTGCTACGGAAAATATGTTCCTGTAACTTCAGCACATCCCGAAGCATCTTATTCCTCTTATACCACAGCTATTTTCCGAACAATCAGCCTTTTTATCTGTTTATAGTTACGTACAATGTATGTTGTGGAACGTCCACGAAGCACGTTTAAAAAAAATTTTTTTTTTACTTACGTTATAAGAGCTATAAACCATCATTACCAAGAAAACATAATGCGTGAACACCTCTGTCTTGAAGATGTCGGAAATCTTAAAGCTATAGCTTTACCTCTGACACTGGAGACTCCTTTCACAAATGTTAACTAAACATCTCAATCAACAATTACACGTGTTTAAAAAAAAAAAAAGTAAAAAAAACGTCAAATAAATGCTAATGTATTTGAACGAGCGCATTGATATGAACCACTGTAATATAAAATAAAGCACTACTGTAAGAGCTGCTGTTACAGAAAATGAATCAACACCTTCTGACCAATCAGATTTGAGACTCCATCGCTGTGGTGTAATTAAAATGAATCAGTTCACTACTGTATCATTTGTTAAATAGTTATTGCTTGACTAACAAACTGCCTCGAGTCTCATGCTTAAGGGATGATTAAGATGAACGCCCTTCATAATATTTGCATTTTAACGTGCAAAGACATAGCAATTAGCGGTGGTGAGTGTGTGTGTGTGTGTGTGTGTGTGTGTGTGTGAAAATCAACACATGGAATTCTCTGAAGATTAGGATATGCAGGCTGAGTCATGGGGCTTTAAATGGTGTGTGTGTGTGTGTGTGTGTGTGTGTGTGTGTGTGTGTGTGTGTGAGATTCAGATGTGAATCCCAGCACGTTCTTTTCAGTTTCTAGTTCCCCTCTCCCTATATACTCACACACACACACACACATACACACACACACACACACATACACATACACATACACATACACAGAGGGTTTGTAAATGCATGTCCAGGTAAATGGCGTCATGTTGAGCCTTGAATGGAAAGGTAAGCTGAGTGTGTGTGTGTGTGTGTGTGTGTGTTGGAAGAAGTGTGACACAGAGATGATCAGTAAATAGAGTCAGAGTGTTGGTGTTGTGAGTCAAGGCTTACTGTGGAACATTTTGTGTGTGTGTGTGTGTGTGTGTGTGTTTCAAACAAGTGTCTTAAACAGTAAGGCAACGGATGAATAAGCGGGTTTGTTTGAACAAGTTTTGACACTTTCAGCTTTTTGGTTCATATGGTCACTATCAAATAGCCAAATATTTTGAGATTTAAAATAGCCAAACATTTATTACAATTTATTACAATTACAGGAAAAGCACACACACACACACACACACACAGTAGTGTTACATCAGTGTCTTGAAGCCTTACAAGGCTACATTCCATATGAGTGTGTGTCTGCACATGTGTTACTGAGTAAGTAAGTGTGTTATGGTCTTTTTCATTCCAATCACTTAGCTGGAGTTCGGTGACTATGTCCGTTATCATCATCATCATCATGGAAATGTTTTCAGACTCAACAAACACCTAAATTTATATTCTTTGGGGAAAAAAAAAAGGGAACACAAATATTTCTCACTGCCAGACTTTCAAATCACGGTTTATGATGTTGTCAGTGATACGGTTTATGATAAATCAAATGGAAACTTCAATAAATTAGAATCGAATTGAACGTTTTCTAGAAGAATCCGGACACTTGTTAAGCTCTGAAACACTTGCTTTGAAGGAAATGGAGATTATGTAGAAAAATGATACACTTTTGTGACACCTATTTGCAGTAAACAATGCATAATAATAATAATAATAATAATAATAATAATAATAATAATAATAATAATAATAGTAGGTGTTAATGTGTAATTTCAGTGTGTAAAAAAACAGAAAATGAAAAGTCAAAAATAAAATTCATAGGCAAACAAATAATAGCAGATGATAATAAATATATAAAATATACAATACAAAGTGTGTAATAAACTGTAATTAAAAAAATACAATAATTAAATTAATTTAAAAGTAATGTCATAACTAGCATCCAAGTAAAAGTAAAATAAATAATTCAGACATAGATGGAGCATAATGAATGTTTAATAGTAATGTGTTCCACATCTTTGCCACATAAAAATATAAAATATTAATAAAAGGCTGTGTTCGTAGGTACGTTTCATACATAGAGAAACAAGGCTCTGCTACTAAAAATGTCAGATCAGAATTTTTAGAAAATCATTTTATGTTTATTTAGTATTTAAGATTACAATAAACCAAATATAAGAATATTAAACCAATTTCTAGATGTTTTTACTCATTTCAAGCTTGTTCTATAATTGTAATATAATTTTAATTTTTAGTCTTGTTCTAATGGCAGATAACTTTAAACTTATCTTTAATTTTGAAAGATAAGCTGAACTCAGTAATATATATATATATATAGGTTTAATAATCTTATATTTTTGTTGTTGTAACATTTACAGTAGGAAATCCTAGATAAATTTGGTTATGTTCAAGAATTTTTCACTAGTTCAGCTGTCGTTTTTGTGAGTTTCCTGCTAATAATCCAGGTAACAGGATTATTAGATCATCTTAGGCAAAATAAGTTACAGTAGAAGCTAACACTATTATTATGCAATGTATTTTTTTAACATCAGTTTTAAATTTAGTTTTAGTACATTTTTATGTGGAGTAAATTTCAGGGTTTTTTTTTTGGTTTTTATATAGCTGCACTTTTAGTTGTAGTTCTAATTTTAGTTTTAGCTGTGGAGCTGTTTTTATGGCTAATCTAACGTCCTTGGGACTGGCAAAATGTTCAAGATATCAGTAAAAGTTTATATGTAAAAATTAAGCAATATATATGGCTGAATATTAAAAGTGGATTTTAAAAAACTATTTAAAAGTACATTGAATAATGCTTAATGTTTCTATTTTATGCTTTTGCTAGTGTTAAGTTTTACAAACTAACATTTATAGTTTTAAAATTTAGTACATTCATTGTTCCAGTGTACAATAAGATATTTTGTAGCTGTAGTTTTTAGTATAACTGCAATAAGTTCTGTAAAAGGGACGTGGTCTCCTGCTCCATTCAGCTAATTAATGAATTACAAACTGTAATGCTGAGGTATAAGAGGAATAAAACACTTCAGGGCATACTGTTGTATTCTTTACATACGTATTCCTTTCATGTCTTGCTTATCTGTACGTTAACAACATCGTGTGTGTCGAATATTGTGTGTATCATTAGCATATGCCTGTTAGTGATAGCAGGAAGGAAGTGTGGTCTGTGATAGTCACTGTAAACTATGATTGAGGAAGCGGTGGAGTAAATTTTATCTCCAACTTTACATACATTTCCTGTTTAGTCACAACACTTTTCACCTCCCATGAACTTTCCTGTACAAGATTTTCTACAAGCTGCTGTGCAACATTGTTGAGTGCTTCAATGCGCTATGAGGAGAGCACTAATCAAGTGTGTGTGTGTGTGTGTGTGTGTGTATACACTGTATATACACAGTATATGTGCAATGCTTTGAGATGAGCGCATACTTTTAGTCTGGAATCCAGGAAGCACCTGCTCTATTGTGTGATCGTCTTTATTTAAAGATTTTACATTTGTTTCGGGAAGTCACTACACACACCCATACACACACACACCCATACACACACACACACACCAGGACAGACCAGAGCAGGTCAGATCACATGGTGGGTGATAATAGCATTGGGACAGTGGGGGAAATCCTGGGCTTGCTTCACAGCAGGAAGACTCGATGTGAACCTATGGAACATTCTGACTAATGTGGAACATCTCCTTTTATCTAGAAATCATATGTTCTTGCTGACACATTGCTAGTTTAATTGTGTCGTCCGTCACCGGGTCATTTGGCACGGCGAAGCTCAAGAGTCCGTTCTCGGCTCTGTGCAGCCCTAGAGTTTGAACACACAACGTTCTGGTTACTAGAACTGATCCAAGGAACCAGAATCTGTGATTTGCTTTCTGATGAGTTTAACATTTATCTTCTGATTCGCAGTATATGGGCAGTTGCTCCAATCTGATTGGCTACCTGCATTTCTGTACCTAGTTTTCACACCATCACATCTGTAAAAATGATTTGAGAGATTAAATGTGATTGGTCGGTCGCAAAGTCAGCAAAGTTCTCTCTTTGTATGAAAGTACGCAATCTTTGGCCATCTTTACTGATGCGCAGTACCAGACAGTCTCGAAAAAGCGACAAGCCAACTTGCGTGTTAAGAGTTTGATATATTTATTAAGCAAAAGCAAAGCGTAGCTATGCGCTTTTTTTGTGTAATTGTGTATGTTTGTATGTTTACGGTCGAATAATCCCAGTTCTCTTGTCCATCATATGTTTACTTCTACTTACACACTTTGGCGGGATAGCAAGTCTGTCAATCAAGCATGCTACTTAGAATATTAGGCCCCGCCCAGACAGTTCTCAGATGGATGGTTTTTAAGCAGCACATTATCACATGTAGGTTTTTTTTTTTTATACAGCTTCCAAGTTTGGCATTAGAAGCATTTTTTTTAGATTTGTGAAGCACCAAAAGCATTGAATTTATGAGTTGGAAAATCAAAGTTTAATTTAGCTTAATCTAGCTATGTTGAAGCCAAAGACACAAAAACTGTCCCAAATATAAGGTAGCGTATTTAACAAATGGCTGCTAACTCGATATTTATATCATGAAACCATTATCATTGGGCCTTACAACATGTGTAGTTTGTACTATGGACAGTGTTTGCTTAGATATTTATTTCCATTTTGTCCTGAAATCAAGGACAAATTCATATAAATTCATAAAATCAAATTGTGTTATGTATATGGCATTGACACAGGCTTAAATAATTATCCCCAATCCACGTCAAATCTAGAGGGTGTGTCAGTCTGTGTAATCACCTGACACGACTCGTCACTGATTGGCTGCATGAATCTACAGGCTGGGCTAGAAAGAAATCAGCCCTAGCATTCGTTTCTCGCTCCGTCATACCAGTCTGTGGATTTTTGCTTGTGAATGTTGGTGCTGCTGTGGTTCAGAAATAACAACATGCCGATGCCAAAAATTGTCAAAAAAAATTTTTTTTGTTTGTTTTTTTTTTCCCTGGGATTTAATTGTGCTAGCACATTGATACCAGCCCTTTAATCAGTGTGTATGTGTTGTTACGTGTAAGCCTCTGAAAACTTGTATATCGCTCCTGACCAGAGCTTTAATACAGAACTGAATCTTTAACCGAAAGGACAATAATGTCATAATAACAGATCATAGACACGAGAACACACACACACAAAATTCCTACTAAATATTTTATTTAAAGTGTGTTATGTGGCTTTTCCAACAAATTCACACTATCTAAAACTCTTAGCACTTGTGTAGATATGGATGTCACCTCATTTGCCACCAAACACACACACACACATACACATTTAATAAGTACCACACCCTTTGTGTAGTCAAAAATGGTTAAATTAGTAGTAGTGATGATTTAATTGTATATATTTTCCATAATAAGAGAGAGAAACTATCCATTCTGAGACCTTGGTGAGATTTTGGTTTGGTTTCGATCGCCTGAGGGAGTGTGTGTGTGTGTTCCCCTAGAGCTGTGTGATGTCATCGGCTGAGAGCTTATACCGAGGCCATATGGCTGACTGCCTGCTGCTCTAATCCAATCACAACCTGCTCTTCCTGTTACACACACACACACACACACACACAGAGTGCTCGCAGGCAAGAATGCATTCATATGAATTCATGCTGACACTCGTACGCATATGCACACTCATTTTAACTAATAGTCATGCATATCACACTTGTACACACATGCAAACACACACACAGACACTGGCAGTCTAAAGCGTATTAAACTGAACCTTTCCTTGTCGCCCTGAAGTGTACACTTTTTGTAACTTTTAGTGTGTATCTTCTACCTAGAAAGATGCATGTAGCGTTAAAGGTGGAACTACAGTATATCCATGTTTCCAGGTGAAAGGAACATATTCACCAGGTGAAAGGTACTTTTAAGGTGTAACACCGTGGCGACAAGGAAAGATACAGGTTAGTACCATTTTTTTTCTGAGAGTGTGGAGCTGTTTTGAAATATTTCTTTGCAAAAACGTGACTCGTTTCCTTTAGGCCTTTGGTTACGGTGAACTACAGAGAGCTGAAGTGACATCTAATCGCATTAGCTCTTAAGGGATTAAACTACAAGTCAATGTGGGGCAGGTGGACGTCGAGAGGAAGAGAAACTTCCAGCACTTCCTGAGCAGTGAAAGCCTCTGAGATGTGAAATTCTGAAATGATGCATCATTTTATTACTTCTCTGGGAATTAGCGAGAAAGAGAAAATAACTGAAAGCTGTTTCAAAACATACAGCAGTGCAGAAAAGCGTGTTGAAACCCTCAGGAGGATTTTTTCTTAAGGATGTTCCGTGAAACAGTGGAGAGGGGGAAAAAATGTAAAATATGCACATAGCTGGCACTTTCAAGCATGACTCATATTCATAACTAATAGTGACCCAGGTTGCCAGATCAAGATAAGTGAACTTGTGGAAAAGCAGCAAATTTCACAATACACCCCTTAGATTTTATGTCGAGATTAATCCACTCGGGAAGGAAATTTGTAGAAAATAGTGACTGAACAAGTATTAACAGGGAAATGTGATCTCTAAAGCAGAGGGGAATCCTGCAAACCAGGCAACGATGTGAAAGGCCAGGGGCGTGGCTACGCGCGGAGTGGGCGGAGTCGAATCAGCTGCTCTTTTGTCGGTGTCCATATATGGTCCGTGACGTTAAACGCCGGCGGTTCCATTGATATAAAACGCAATCCCACGGAATCCCCTCAAAGGAAATGTAGGCGCGCGGAGCGGCAGAGTGAACCGGTAGACGCTCGCGCGCAGATACAGCAACGGAAACTAATAATAATAATAAGATAATAATAATAATAATAAAGAATCATGAAGGTGTCGAGTATAGACAGCCGCCATTTAAAGAAAATCCTGCGCAAGGAGAGCGGGAAGTGTTTAATCCTGGACTGCAGGCCGTACTTGTCGTTCTCCAGCTCGAGCGTGCGCGGCTCGGTCAACGTGAACCTGAACTCGGTGGTGGTGCGCAGGGCGCGCGGCGCTCCGGTGCCGCTGCGCTTCGTCGTGCCGGATGAGCAGGCGCTGTTCCGGCTGCGGGAGGGCGGCGTGTCGGTGGTGGTGGCGCTGGATGAGTGCACGCCGCATCTCCACAAGCTGAAGAAGGACAGCGTGGCGCGCCTCGCCATCCACAGCCTCGCGCACCTCGCCAGCTGCGCCAACATCTGCTTCCTGAAGGGTGAGCGGCTCCACTCGCTTCAGACTAGCTTTAACGACCTGTGTTCATTTCCGGCACTTTTAGAGAGAAACTTTGCCTTGTTGCTGAGGTGGACCTTTAAAGATTTACTCTAAAACATCACAAAAGAGACACATCATTAAGAGATAAAACACTAAAGAGATACAGCACTATGGAGATACAACACTAAAGAGACACAGCACTGTAGAGATACATCACTGTAGAGATACAACACTAAAGAGACACATCACTATAGAGATACAGCACTACAGAAATACAGCACTGTAGAGATACAACACTAAAGAGACACATCATTAAGAGATAAAACACTAAAGAGATACATCACTATAGAGATACAACACTAAAGAGACACATCACTAAAGAGACACATCACTAAAGAGACACATCACTATAGAGACACATCACTATAGAGACACATCACTATAGAGATACAACACTAAAGAGACACATCACTAAAGAGATACAACACTAAAGAGACACATCACTATAGAGATACAACACTAAGAGATACATCATAAAGAGATATAAGACTAAGAGACACATCACTATAGAGATACAACACTAAGAGATACATCATAAAGAGATATAAGACTAAGAGATACATCACTAAAGAGATACAACACTAAAAAGACACATCACTACAGAGCTACTTCTACTGTTCCAACCCAAAGTTCTGTTTAGTTCCTTTATTTATTTCTGAGAGCGTAGATCTCCTGGCTGGAATAGTTCTGAATTCATTTTTAATGTGAGCTGCAGTTAAGCTATATTTCAGCTCATTTACTAAACGTGTGATGATTTTCCTTATATATTGAATTTTTTTTAAATAAATACTGTATCCCAAAAAACAGATTCTTCCATCCAATAGGCTACTTTTCTAATTTCCTGCCTAGTTACTGTACACTGTCCTGACTTTCTTTTCCTGAATATTTCCTGAATATTTATGAGTATTTCTGTTGCTCAGTATTTATTGTCCTGAGTATTTATTATCCTTAAGGGATCAGGGATCAGTAAAGTACTCTATCTATCTATCTACCTATCCATCTATCCATCTATCTATCTATCTATCTATGTGTCCTGAGCATTTATTTTACTGACTACTTATTTGCCTGAGTATTTATTTTCATGAATATGTATTAACCTGAGTATTTATTTTGCCTAGTAATTCTTTTCCTGACTATTTATTTCCTTGAGTTTTTTCTTGTCCTGACTATTTATAGCTTTGAGTATTGACTGGACATTTTTCACTCATCTCACACTGTCCAGAGTATTCACTGTAACTGCACTTGATGTAGTTAAGCTATATTTAGACGCCTGATCAACCCGGACCAATCCAGGAAAAATTTGAAGTCTCTGATAAAAATTGAGTTAGAAAATAACTCCTCCATAGGTGCTGCTGTATTAAGTATTCGAAGTAAAGATAGCGCCTGTAATGTTGAGGGTTACTGTTTCGGCACACAGTCTCTCAGATGTGGTTTGCTGTGCGTCAAAGCCAAGATGAGTCAGAGTGTAAAAAAAAAAAAAAACTGTCACACACCAGACAGACAGACAGACACCAGTTTACTCAAACCGAATCTGTGTGAAAACTTTTGATGCTATTTCTAAGAATGATTGACACACACAGTGGAAACACTTCAGCTCTTAATAACCCTTAATTAAGTAAGGCTTAATTAAACACAGACCAGCTATTTCGACTCTTTAGGTTGTCTGTGAGGCTAATTGAAGTGTGAGCTGGTGTAATGTGTGCCTTGCCTGGCTCGCAGATAAGCCTTATCCACACTGTTCTTGAAAGTAAAGAGCACTGCGACTCAACAGTCCTTGAAAACAGATGCTTTAGCCCTGTTTTGTCTTCACAGGAGGCTATGAGAGCTTCCACGCACACTACCCCGAGCTGTGCACCGAGGCCAAGACGGCTCAGGAACACAGCGCACCGGACACGGCGGAAGTGCAGCCCGGGACAGATTACACTCAGGTAAAGCCCGATCCTCTTCCTTTAACACCTGAGAGAAATAAATGCACTTTTATTAGATGAAAACAACCTACAGTTTTACAGAATTTACGTGAATTTACTCAAATTAAACGTGTGTGAAAACCGAGGAGAGCTAATAAAATAGTAAATATTATTAGGTTATATAAATAGGTATAACATGAGCTAGAGTTTATGCACAATTTGTTAAAGGACTTCTCACATATGCTAATGATGGCTACTAACTTCTTACATTATGCAAATGAGATCACGCCAGTTGGCTACCAATTTCCTAGATTATGCAAATGAGATCAAGCTATTGGCTAACTAATCCCCCATTATGCAAATGAGATCACAGTATTGGCTACAAACTCCATATATTATGCAAATGAGGTCACAAGATTGGCTACAGACTCCCTACATAATGCAAATGAGATCAAGCTATTGGCTACTAATCCCCATTATGCAAATGAGATCACACTATTGGCTACAAACTCCATATACTGTGCAAATGAGATCACAAGATTGGCTACAAACTCCCTACATTATGTAAATGAGACAGCGTTATTGGCTACTAATTTCCTAGATTATGCAAATGAGATCACACGACTGGCTACTAACTCGCTACATTATGCAAATGAGGTCATGCCAATTGGCTACAACTTTCCTAGATTATGCAAATGGTATACCACTAATTAGCTACTAACCACCACAATAAACTACCATCCTTCATTATGCAAATGAGATCACACTATTGGCTACTAATACTAATACCTGTGATAGCCATATTAGCTTTTTTTGTGGGTTTTGGTTGTATTTTTATTCAGAAAAAAGTGCATGACACCAGAATTTGCAGTGTTGAGTTCATTTTCAAACCCATGATTTTTCTTCTCGATATGAAAGTCCTACTGGACAAACATTAACCCAAGTATATTTAGTATTGTGTCACTTTATATAACATTGTGTATACGTCCGCTGTAGGGCTCAGATCAAGGCCTGACTTTATTTCAAAGGCTCCCGACTGACATCAGACGCCCATTTTATCTCTGACCTTTGGTCTCGATTGAGTCAATAATAAAATAAGGACAAACGTTAAGATGTCCTGACCACTGGTCACATTTACTTAGAGTTTGAGCTCAACTGTTTCCTTTTGTTCACTTCATTTAACTGATTCTTCGGTTTATTGAATCAAGTGATTTGAATCATTTAGGTGTTGATTCTATTGAATATAATCAGGTCCAGTTGACTCATTTATGATTAACTTTTTTTTCCTGTTTTTTTTTTTTTTTTTTTTTTTTTTTTAAGGATGGTCCAGTGGAGCTGTTGCCCTTCCTGTACCTGGGCAGCGCTCACCACGCGCGCCGACACGACTGCCTGAGCGAGCTGCGCATCACTGCGTTGTTGAATGTGTCACGGCGGGACTGGCAGTGCGCCGGAGGGCCACAACGCTACAAACGCATCGCTGTAGAGGACAGTCACACAGCCGATATCGGCTCACACTTCCAGGAGGCCATTGACTTCATTGGTGAGTACATACACATACATATACACACACACACACATCCTGGCCATTAATCCTTTTCTGTTTAGGATTTAACCACTGCTGTCCTATTGACTGAGGTCAGCTCTTTACACTTAATACAGCATCTATTTATTCAAAAAAATTCAAGAATACAGCTGATATTTATTTCATTTCTCTGACCTAAGAACCAGTTGAGCACTGTAGCTCGTAATTTCACACTCTTTCCTGGGTGTGTTTGGAAAGAATCGAGGGAAAGTTCTGTAGTTTCCAGACACCACTGTATGGCAATTTCAGAACATATGATTGTAGCACATTCAGAGGTTCAGTTTCGATCTGAGCCTAATGTTAAATATAAACTGAGATAAACGTTACGATTATTGTGACATCAAATATTGATGCATGTTCGTCGTTACAGAAGTTATGTGAATGGAATTGAGAAAAATGTCTAAATATAGAGCAGCATCTATTCGGGCAAGTTTTAAATTAAGCCTGCCCGTAGCCTTGGCTGGCAAATGCTGAAGCTAAAAATGAGCTTGTCTTGCGTAAAAGCTGACGCTCTTGCTCTCCTGCTTCACAAGGAGTATAGCCTTCAGCGCTTTCTGCGAGAGACAGAAAAGGAAAAGAGGAAACAAAAACCTGGTGGTTTGAGTCATCGGTGCATGAGCTTGATGATGACGGGTGTGACCGGTGTGTCAGCGCATGAGTAGTGCTTTAATAGCAGGAGTTTTTGGGTGTATGTGTGTGCGCACACGTGTGTGTGAAGGTTGAGTATGGCAAAGGTACGCAAAATGCACGCCGATTGTCATTTCACACCTCCAGGTGCTCGTGGGATGACCCTTGAGGCATGTGAATCATTTCCCAAACACATGAACACTGATAATGTCTAAATCAAGGTGTTTATTGGACTGTTTATAGCCTTCAGCCTTATCTCACCTGTAGTGTTCACACACAAACTCCTCTGTCCTGCTGGAAAAGTTAACGTTACAGCTTTACCTCTGCCTGTTACAAAGCACTGACGCTGGAGACTCCTTCTGTAAATGTTGAATTAAACACCTCCTCACAGAAAACATCACCGTATCAACGCTTACACACGTTTTTAACACACTGTTAGTCTAAGGTTACGTGTTAAGTCCCTGTGTAAGTTGGTACTATAGATTCGATAGGGTATTAAAACGAAGAGACTTGTGAATGATACGTATCCCATTCAAGTGATTAAGGTCGTACGAACGATCGACACTCAGCATAAGCTTGCTAATGCTTGTTGCTGCCAGTTTTACTAGATCGGACATAGTAAAAGGTCTTTCTACACACAATGTAAAGGTATAAAGACAGTGAAAATGAGCTATAATTGTCAGGAATATCAACATTTACCTCAGATGTGTCATCAAATCACTAAAAAAAGACTCAGTATGGCTAAAATTACACTATAATCACATTTAGCATTGATGGCTAACCCAATCTCTGTGCGTTTAGCCTTATTGAAAAACGTCGACAAAGCTGGGCTCATATACAATAAAGAATCTTTTTATAGCCAGTGAATACACACCTCCATTTAAAGGTAGTTATGAAAATGTGTGTGTGTGTGTGTGTGTGTGTGTGTGTGCAGATGGCCTCATGAGCTATGCGATGATTCACTCAAGCAGGTTTTGTTTGGATTAGATAGACAGTCAGAGATTCACATACACTTTCCCTTACACCCACTCCCCTTTGTGTGTGTGTGTGTGTGTGTGTGTGGGTGGGTGAGATAGTGCACAATGGTGGATTAGACTCTTAAGGCCTGATTAGTGAATGACCTGCAGAAAGACATGTGTGTGTGTGTGTGTTTTATCTGAGTAGGGCTAGACATAATCTTATGAGTCAGACTAAGCATAAGCCACTTTACTTGGAAGGGAAAAAGGGAATAAAAATATCTGACATTTAAACGGACAAAGAGAGAACTCAGAAATGTAGAAGAGACAAAAGGAAGAGTAAAACTCGGAGGAATCTGTTATTTAAGGAAAACTTTTTTACTTTCAATCATCCAACTTTTTTTTTTAACTAATCATACAACTTTTGGTTAAAGTGTGAGTTTAACAAAAAAAAAAATGTACACAATCTTCAAGTTACTTCAGATGTAGTCCATCAGCCAAGTCATGTTTGGTGCTATGAGCCTAATGTTGCTAACAAACACAAAAGACTTATACATATCAACTGTCACACTTTAGGCCACACCCCCAGTGTGAGTCTGAGCTAAAAAATACTGTTTTTGGAGTATCCTGGAGCCTGTAGTTTTCTTTTGAAATTATTACATATGATCACACACATACTTAAACACTGGATAACATTAATACAACAAAGAGTATTTTATTTAAAGGTATTCTAAGGTCATTCAAAGGTCATATCTAAAGTGCTCTTGCTTTCCCTCTCTTTTCCAGACGAGGTGAAGCGAGAAGGTGGAAAGGTGCTGGTGCACTGCGAGGCGGGCATTTCGCGCTCGCCCACCATCTGCATGGCGTACCTGATGAAGACGCAGAGGCTGCGCCTGGAGGAGGCGTTCGATGCCGTGAGGCAGCGGCGCGCCGTCGTCTCGCCCAACTTCAGCTTCATGGGCCAGCTGCTTCAGTTCGAGAACGAGGTTCTGGCGTCTGCGACGGACAGCAATATCGAAAACAACGATGACGAACACAAGAGTGACGAGTTCACGATCGATAAGAGCTTCGAGTCATCCGTTTTCTCCTTCCCTACCTCCTTCCTGTCGCCCATCAATCTCAGTCCCATCGCCTCCCTGACTACTTGAAATATAAAGGAATAAAAAAGGCAATACATGGTTTTGGCGGAGAAGAAATTAAGACTGTTTCTACGCAACCTCGTCAACAAGATATTTTGCCCAGGAGTTCAAACTTGGCAGCAAAAAAAAAAAAGATGTAGCTGAAATAATATTTTTGAACTTCGCCAACAGTCTTTTCTGCTTGTTAAACAACCAAGCATGGTAACTAGCCAACATTCTGAATAGTTATCTTGCTAGGTGATAACTACGTAGAGTGGTAATTAGCTACGTGCTAATTAGCTAGCAGAATAAAGGAATAAAGTCGTCACCTGTCATGCGGTTTGCTACATAAACAACATGAACGGAGCAAATCCATTTAAACGATACGTACATCATTTTTGTTGTTTTTTGAAAAGGAAATTACAGTCAGATTGCGAAGCTTTCTGGGTAAATTTCCTCCTGAAGTCTGCACTGATGTTCACTCGATCTCCCTGCCCTCCAAGGGCTCAGCTAACGAACTTTATTTAATTTTGATAAAGCACTGGAAGGGCTGTTAGGATGGCAACAGGGATTCAGTTTGATTGTGTTTAAAAGACTGCATGGAAGTGAGTGTTGTTTTGGTGTCTGCCTTAGAACACACTGCAATACAAGCCTTAGTTTAATGATCATTCATGCCTACTTGCGTCACACTCTAAGGCTTTTCATATTAATTTATTGATTTTTAAAAAAAAATTTCTTTTTTTTTTTTTTATCAAGTGTGAATCTGTTAATAAATGTTTTGTACATAAAAGTGGCAATTTGTTTGTGTTCATTTCTTCTGTTTCTTCATGAAGTAGATGAATTTTCTTCATTCCAGACTTTCCCAATAATTCTTTTATCCACGACGGGGATGAACATTCACGAGTTATTCAATTCCACCTCATGACAGCATAAATCATTTCCTGACATTAAGCAATCTGAGGTAATGAGACACTAAAAATTCATGTGTAGGACTCACGTGTAGTTACTAAAACATCAAGACACATCCCAAACACTAGCATGCGAAGAATCAGTTCTAACACAGTGTATTATTTTTAAGTGTTCATATGACGTAGGCCGATTAGCCATTAGCCTTTTTTAAACATACACACGCTTTTAATCCGTTAGTCTAAGGTTACGTGTTAAGTCCCTGTGTAAGTTGGTACTATAGATTCGTTAGGGTATTAAAACGAAGAAACTTGTGAATGATACGTATCCCATTCAAGTGATTAAGGTCGTACGAACGATCGACACTCAGCATAAGCTTGCTAATGCTTGTTGCTGCCAGTTTTACTAGATCGGACATAGTAAAAGTCTTTCTACACACAATGTAAAGGTATAAAGACAGCGAAAATGAGCTATAATTGTCAGGAATATCAACATTTACCTCAGATGTGTCATCAAAACACTAAAAAAAATACTCAGTATGGCTAAAATTACACTATAATCACATTTAGCATTGATGGCTAACCCAAATGTACTGAGCTGGATTATGGATGTAATACGTAAATTACTATGTAATGGATAATCTATAAAATTAACTGTCACCTGTAAAATAACTAAAGGTCTTATTCCTTCTCTGGTGGCTCCGTCAGGCTTTGGCTCAATGTCCTGATTTATGTCGCTAATTGCTAAGTGACCAAATAATAATGAGTAGGCTATTAGCTAGCCAACATACTAAATACATAGGCTTAGAAAGTTATCGTTAAACATTCGTTTAATAGTGAAATGGATATAATCCTAATCAATTCAGTTTGTAATCAGATGGCAGATTTCAAAATGTCTGATCCTGACTTCATCATCAAAACAGAGAAGAGCTTCTTCACACTCTGTGAAACGAACAGTGGACAAAGTTTTAAAATGTTTAAAGGATCTAATAATAAAAAGAACAAGTAGTTTAACTTGTTTAATCAGAAGTGAGTGAATGAATCAGCGATTATTTCCCCATGATGTTAGTGAACAAATGATCAGTTGCGTGAACAGGCGATGATGAGGCTCGTGTTTAAAAGTCAAGTGACGTTTACGTCAGGTGATGAGACAGACTGACGTGGATGATGTTGATAACCAAGAACTCATTTTTGTTTTGTAAGCTTAGAATTCTTTTAAATTTGGCAATAACATTGTCCATGAGTATTCGGTTATATAGAGCTTGGTGTGATGTCTTAAAGGTGCAAGAGACAATTTTATTATTTTCATATTTGTATACGAATAACCTGAATTATATGTAAAACATGATCAAAAATAATGGTTTAAGACAAGGCCTCAGCACAAGCGTTTAAGTGGCTGAGAAAACCCAATCAGAAAACGGACTTCTGGTCCAGAATGCATGATTGTGTTTGGATGGACCTCCTGTCAATCATTTCATAGGCACTCAGCTTGATGGTACATCCTGGGGGCGGAGCTTCGTTAACATGGGTGGGAAAGGCGGGGGGTGCTCAAGGAAAAAAAAAAAAACATTTAAATATCAAATCCACCTACTTAACCATTTTCTAAAAACATGACCAATCTTACCTAATGCACCTTTAAATTCTCTCCATTTTAATTTTTGGTGGTACACAGAATACTATAAAAATTAATTAAAATAAAAAGACTAATGATATATCTTTGCTTGTGATAGAGAAACATGTCTTGGTCCAGGAAAGTCTATAGTTTTAAGAATTATACACTGCATATAGTAGAAGAAAGCAGATTTTGACCCTGTAAAGGGTTTTCCCAGGCCGCCACACCCCCAGCAAACTCCTAATAACACAGTAAGATGCAACAGTGACCCCTGTTGTGACTCTGAGAGTTATAAAGTGCTCACTTTCTCTATTTTGAGCCACCTTTGTAGTGGACTACTATGTCCACTTGATCTAGGGTACTTAAACCAGCAATTTGGACATCAGTCCTTAGTGACCCCTTTCCTACAGTAATGTTATTTTGTGTTGGAAAACCATTATAGTGGTGTATAGTGGTATAACAGACAGTAGCTAAAAACTGAAGAAACGTCCGCTAACTAACAAATTTGTCAATAAACCTTAATTTAAAAAAAAAAAGTTTTTTTAATCGATTTTCTGTCAAATCCACCACGCTGAGGTAGTTGATGGAAAGGTGAATTATCCAATCGTAGAATGTTTGTAAACTGATAGCCAATCCTAGAGCGCGGCATGAGAGGTCAGTAGCCAATCCGCATTTAGGAGGCGGGATTTATCGAAATACGGGTGGGCAAAAAAAATAAAAATAAAAAAACCCGCTTCAGTGAGTGGAATCCAGTCTCATATTGGCGCCCAAAGCCGCCTCCATGAGGGTTACACCAACATCTCAAAAAAGGGGTGTGATGTTAAATAAAGATAAGGAAATTCATTCAACATGATCTCTATGTCCATTAAAATCTTTCTACACGACTAAAATGTGTATTTAATCGTATTTTGTACGATAGTGATTTTTGTATGTTTAGAATTTATCGATCTGTAAAGTCCGTCCACAGCCGCTCCCCCCCCGCGCCGTCAGTAAAGTGAGATCTTCCATCGTTTCCCGCCCCCTCCGCCATTTTCTTTGTTGTTTCTGTTTACGTGAGGGAAAAAAAAAACTGTATTTCATGCACCGAATCTGGATTTATTAAAGTGCAGGACATTTTGTTTTTTTTTCTTCATAACCAACCCTTCTTCTCTGTGTGGAAGAGGAGGAGGGTGCGGAGCTTTATTTTGCTCTGGAAGGTGAATCGCGAAAGGCGAAACCATGTACATTAAACAGGTAAAGTGAATGGAGATGCTAACAGCTAAGCTTCATGCTAAGCTAATATTGAGGTCGTTATTGTGTGAATAGAATTCATGTTTATTTTTTTTTCATTTTTTTGCACGAATTATATATATTGTATTATATATATATATATATCGGATTTCCAAACGCGTAGGTTTAGATAATTTAGACATCGAGTTAGCGAATGTGAGCTTTGGCGCTATGCTAGCTGTTCAGTTGAGGAAATGCTAATGCTAATGCTAATAGAGCAGAAGTGAAGAAGCGCGCGTGCTTACAGTAGTAATCTCCCTGAGGTGACAAGTTCACCAGAATAATGCTGACTATTAGTGATTTTATTTAAATAAAATACAATTTTTCCTTCTGTTTAAAGTTATCTAACCTTTTCTTAAATATTGTATTGCGTTCTCACAGTTCTATTTTCTCATTTTTACTAATAAAATCGTTTAACTTATTATTGTTTATTAGCTGATAAGTGTTTTTTTCCTGTCAGGTGCTAAACTCTAAACACATTAATTTCTTATATTATTATACAGTAATTTTATTATGTTTCAATTAAAGTCTTGAAATAAACATTGTAGAAACATTTTTTTATTTATTTTTTCACACACTTTCTTTCTTTTATTGCCTTCCTGGTTTAATGTTACTAGTTAAAGTAAGCTATCTCATGTCTCAGGTAAATTCATTACATTTTAAATTAAATTAAACATTAAATTTATTTTAATATGTGGTGAGTTGAAAGACTGAAATAAGGTACTGGTTTATTAATCATAATTTTTAAGATAAAATTGAACTGTTTATAGTTTACTTTATACGGTTAAGTAGGAACCAACATTTTAAGCCGAAGTCGTATAATAATAATAATAATAATAATAATAATAATATGTTTAACTTCTTCGTACAGAGATTTAATCCCATAATGTGGGGTGTGATGAAGCGGAGTTAGTTACCACCCTGAAGTTGATTATTTTCCTGTAACTGCATGTCCTGAAGTGTTTTATTCCCCTTATACATTCTACAGTAATTTTTTTTTTTATGATTAGAGAGATTGCTTGTATTAAAGAAAGACACTTTTTTTTTTTATCCGTTTATAGTTACGTGTAATGTTGTGGAATTTCAGCGAGACAAGTTCAAGAGAGTTCAAATGGGGTTGTGAGAGAAAACCGAGTTACTCAGAGTCACAATCAGAAAAGGTTTTAGTCTTTTTCACTGTCCTGATACGATGCACTCGTGTAGTTCAGCCAAAAAAACCCCAAAAACGGACAGATTTCTTCATTCGTCTATCTCCGCTAAACAAACACTAGCGCTCGTATGTGCAATTTCAGACCAGTATGGAGCACTAAAACTAACCGGTTTAATCCTGTTATAGTTAGTGTTTGAATTTTTAAAAAACCTCCTTGAAACATACGAAAGGCTGTTTTGTGTACTAGCTTTGGGGATTTTCTAGATGAGTAAATAAGTAAGGTCAGAGTTTTAGACTTGAGACAAAGAATCATGACGACAGTCATGACGACAGCGGAGAGTTTTATGAAAGACAGCGTGTTTGATGTCGCTGTGCGTGAAATCGCTAAACATTTTGCAGTCCGACTCAGAAACCTGGCGGACAGGGACAGCGAATGTCGATCTTCTGGTTGTACACAAGATCATAATAATAAGTCGCCAAAATGTTCACGTACTTCGTAGAGGAGCGAAATTCTCCTCTAACGTGAGTAACGTGGCAGTTTAAATCACTGCAGCACAGGACAGATTTGTCTTGTACCAGATACAAAGATATCAGGAAAGAGTTTTTTTTTCTTTTCTTTTTTAAATTCATCGAAAATACACAGTTAAACCGGTTCGTACGTGTGCTCATGTTTCTCCAGGTGATCATCCAGGGCTTCCGCAGTTACAGAGACCAGACTGTGGTGGACCCTTTCAGCTCGAAGCACAATGTGATCGGTGAGTCTGATCTCATCACAGTTCTCCGAGTGTGTAGAGTCGATTGGAAAAGTGGTGAATTGTTCAACTTTTTTTAAAAAGTAAACAGTGACTGTATGTTTTATATTCATGATGTGAAGAGATGAGATTTATTGCTTTTCGCAAAATCACGAAAGGTTGATAATTAAAGACTTCAATTTTGTATTTTTTTTTTTTAAACCCAGTGGGCAGAAACGGATCTGGAAAGAGTAACTTCTTTTACGGTGAGTTTCGTGAGTCTTTGAGTCACAGATGCAGAGTAAACTGTTTATTCATACAGTGTTAGTGTGTCGCTGTTAAGTTGGGGTTAGGGACCGTCAGTACATTAACCAAAATCAAAAGTTCAGACGGCAGTCTGCTAATTTCATTTCCGTGATGAAAAAAAGTGCTGTTAGAGCATGATGGAGGGTGTGTGTGTGTGTGTGTGTGTGTGTGTGTGTGTGTGTTGTAAACATTCTCCTCCTGACACTGTTTCTTTTGCAGCTATCCAGTTTGTGCTGAGTGATGAGTTCAGTCACCTGCGGCCCGAGCAGCGTCTGGCTCTGCTGCATGTCAGTACTGATGTTAATTCAGCAGCTTTACATCTTAGACGTGCTTCAAAAGATCAGACACTCAATAATAATAATAATAATACTAATAATAATAATAATAATAATAATAACTAAAGGTGCTTACAGTGTGTAAAAATGTTGCACATATGTTGTCTGTGTGTTTTTTGTCTTTATCTGTGTTTCTGTGTCTTCATCTGTCCATCAGTCTTTGTATCCGTGTGTCTTTGTCTTTGTGTGTGTTTGAATGTCTCTGTCTGTGTCTTTCTGTCTTTTTGCCTTCTTCAGTCTCTGCCTTGGTCTGTCTGTGTCTTTGTCTGTCTTTTTATTTTTGTCCGTCTGTGTCTCTGTCTGTGTCTCTCTGTCTGTCTGTGTCTCTCTGTCTGTCTGTGTCTCTCTGTCTGTCTGTGTCTCTGTGTCTCTCTCTCTGTGTCTCTCTCTCTCTCTGTGTCTCTGTCTGTGTCTCTCTGTTTGTCTGTGTCTCTCTGTCTGTCTGTGTCTCTCTGTCTGTCTGTGTCTCTCTCTCTGTCTGTGTCTCTGTGTCTCTCTGTCTGTGTCTCTGTGTCTCTCTGTCTGTGTCTCTGTGTCTCTCTGTCTGTGTCTCTGTGTCTCTCTCTCTCTGTCTGTGTCTCTCTCTCTGTCTGTGTCTCTGTGTCTGTCTGTCTGTGTCTGTGTGTCTGTCTGTCTGTGTCTCTGTGTCTGTCTGTGTCTCTGTGTCTGTCTGTGTCTCTGTGTCTGTGTCTCTGTGTCTGTCTGTCTCTCTGTCTGTGTCTCTTTGTCTGTCTGAGTCTCTGTATGGAATAATAAAACGGTTTTAAACTGTACTCCTCTGTTCATCTAAATGTCCCTCTGTGTGACTGAACGTCGTAGCCTTCCAGCTCTTACAAACCAGCCATTTAGTATTTTCTAAATTTTCCATTTAGTATAAATACCTTATATTATTTTATATAATATGATACTTATGTATTTTATTTTAAATATGAAAAAAAAAAACATGCTCTGACATAACGGTGTCGTGTGTGTGTGTGTGTGTGCAGGAGGGCACCGGTCCCCGAGTCATCTCTGCTTTTGTGGAGATTATATTCGACAACTCCGACAACAGGCTTCCGGTAAAATCCCTCAGCAGTAACGCTGGTCCTGTAACGTGTGTGTGTGTGCGCGCGCGTGTGTGTGTGTGTAGTGCTGTTTGAGTATGGCTGTAGTGTGTGTTTTGTACCGATGTGTATTCTTGGATAACTGTTTAGCGCGGGTGATGTACTCGTGTTTCCTCTCTTCAGATCGACAAAGAGGAGGTCTCACTGCGGCGAGTCATCGGCGCTAAAAAGGACCAGTACTTCCTGGATAAGAAGATGGTGACGTAAGTGTCGAGGGATTTTCTGGTAATGTTGGTAAGTTCTGTCAGGTGACAGACTGGTGACCTGCTGTGTGTGTGTGTGTGTGTGTGTGTTTCAGGAAGAACGATGTGATGAACTTGTTGGAGAGCGCCGGTTTCTCCCGCAGTAACCCTTACTACATCGTAAAGCAGGGAAAGGTAAAACCCTTACACTAACATAACGCTGCCTAACATTTCAGTAATCTTCAGGCGTCCTGGGAATCTATGAACTGTATAACGTGATAAATATCGTAATAATATCACAATATTCTCTTTCCTGAGTTATCGTGAGCATCACAAGAACTTTTTTTAACATTATATAAAGAAACCGTGTAAAAAAAAAAAAAAAAAGTGCAACCCGATTGGATGCTTTTTGTTTGATGAGAATTGTACTGAATTTTAGAATAGTACATTTTTTAAAACGTAAAATTATATATATATATATATATATATATATATATATGTAAAATCTAAAATTATCTATTTATTAGTAATGAATTAGTAGTATTATGAATATAATTTTAATTTGCTCTCTAAACTGTAACTATTAAACATCTGAAAATAGGGAAAATCCATATAAATAAATATTTTTCCTACTTTTTAGCGTTAAAGTTTACGTAATTAAACTGAAAAATAATTTTAAAAAAATATTACTGTATTGCGATATGATATTTTTGTCGTATCGTCCATCCCAAACTATTTAATTTCAGTCTGTTTACTGATGAAAAGAAACTTTTTACTGTTTACTCTGAACTCGCTTGTACCGGAAGCCGAACGTCGGTTGTTAGCTGAATAAATGTCTCCAGTTATAAAATAGCTTGTGCATTCCTGAAGGTTTTGTGGTATCTGAGTAAAATATTCTACAAGAGCGTTTAACGTGAGCATGTAGTGTCTGTGATAATCACCCACACGCTACAGATTCAGTAGGAAGAGATTAAAAAAAACCTGTGTATTCCTTTATAATAACGTTGTAATGAACAATACGGCGCTGTTGCTGTGTGTTCAGATCAACCAGATGGCCACGGCTCCCGACTCCCAGCGCCTGAAGCTCCTGAGGGAGGTGGCAGGAACCCGGGTGTACGACGAGCGCAAGGAGGAGAGCATCTCGCTGATGAAGGAGACAGGTTCTAAACGTCACACATCATAACAGCTAGCGCTCCGAAATTGTTCCGTAAAAAAAAGCCGATTCGTAAAAACGCTACAGCGAAACCGCACCTCTGCGTGTTTACGCCTCTGCGGGCCAGTTCTCACAAACACAGCGGCTCGCTGTAGGTGATGTGCGTTCTCCGTGGATGCACGTAGTCGACTGTCTTTTTCATAAAACAGCAATTACGGCCAGCCGGATGTGTGTTTGGCTGCAAGTGCATGTCATTAAACTGTTCTCAGGATGCAATTAAGATTCAAGACGCATGAAACGTCCAGGTGTAAATAGAGTCTGTGATCATTATACAGGTGATTAGGCGATGATGTGCTTCCTTCTGGTACAGAACAGACCGCACTTCCCTTACGTGCATCCAATTATCTTTTGCGCTCCGACCGAATTACGCCGTCGTCTGATTTTATTTTGGCTTCATAGCTGAGTTTGAAGGATGTGCTCTTCTTTATCACCCCCCGAAATGAACCAAACTGAAGAGGAAAGCAAACTTTGAAACGGATTATGATCCGCATGGTGGCACCGTGAAAGCGTTTTGAAACGTGTAAGTTAAGGTCTTGTTGTTGTTTATGTGCAGAGGGAAAGAGGGAGAAGATCAACGAGCTGCTGAAGTACATAGAGGAGCGACTGCACACCCTGGAGGATGAAAAGGAGGAGCTGGCGCAGTACCAAAAATGGGACAAGATGAGAAGAGCGCTGGAGTACACCATCTACAACCAGGAGCTCAACGAGACCCGGGCCAAGCTCGACGAGGTAAACACACACACACACACACACACACACACACACACATGTAAACACGGTTTATACTCAAGCTATTGTCAAGCTGCCAGATAAGCTCTACGGGAGCGTGTATGAAAACGAGTTAGCTAATTGCCGGATTGTCTGTTGTAGCTGTCCTCTAAGAGAGAGACGTGTGGGGACAAATCAAGGCAGCTGCGTGACGCTCAGCAGGATGCGAGAGACAAAGTGGAGGTAAAGTGTCGAGCAGTTAGAGTGAAGTGCTTCATGTCTCGCATAAGCATTTGTGAATAAAGTAGTGTTTTAATACTGTGCTCTGAGGTGATGCATGTAATGCATTCTCTCTCTCTCTCTCTCTCTCTCTCTCTCTCTCTCTGTAGGAGACGGAGCGAGTCGTGCGGGAGCTGAAGGCTCGTATCTCAGCGATGAAGGAGGAGAAGGAGCAGCTGAGCGCTGAGCGGCAGGAGCAGATCAAGCAGAGAACCAAACTGGAGCTCAAAGCCAAAGACCTGCAGGACGAACTGGCAGGCAACAGCGAACAGAGGGTCAGCACACACACACGCACTCATACACACGCACTCATACACACACGCGCACACACACGCACGCACACAGATTAACAGACTAATCCATTGACTCACAGTGTTTTTTTTTTTTTGTTTTTTTTTGACTAATTGATCGCAGTTATTTTCCTCTTCGAATGACTACAACAAATTCCGTAGATGGCAGAAACATGACAAGTTTATCCAATAAGCTTCTGGATGGTGTGCAAAATGTCATCGTCCAAGTTAGTCTTGCGCACTAACTGTCGCGGATCGACGATAGCATCACGTGGCCCTGAGAGAGGGGGAGAGAAGGGGGCGTGGCCAGACATGCGTAACGCGTGTCGTGTACATGTCGCGTCATTGCAAGCAGAGTGCGTGCAGAGTGATTTTTATTTTATTATTATTATTTTTTTTTTACAATTGTTTTATTCTTAGTCTTGGATTATGTTTTAAAAAAAAGTTGACAGTCGGAGTTGTAAGAGGCTTGACCTGCGATATGATAAGAGCTGGATATTCCTTTTATTGGTCATATTACTGTTTGATGTTTAGGCTAATTAACGCGTTTGGCGTTCGCGCGATACACACAGCCCTGTCAGCTGATAAACGCCGAACACCGACAGTCATTTTTACGCCACCTACAGCCTGAAGGTCTAACATGAGCAATCGAGATGAATGAGCTGTACATTCAGGTTATTAATCAGTGCTCAGTGGTTTATCATCACACACTCTTACTGCTAATAATGCAATCGTTAGCCATGTTTACAGATTTAACAGAAAGATATACATAATATATATATATATAGCAGTGAATGAATGTTTGTTTGTAGTCTGATCACGTTCGTATTCAGCATTAAAACGGAGCTCAGTGTGACTAAGCACAAGATTTATTTTCATTCCAGAAATTTACACATATGAAGAATCGTAGCCTAAAATGAAAATATTCTTTTATATTGAAAGTAATTGTCATTTATGCAATTATTGTACGTTATTAATCGCATCATGAACCTGATCATGAAGTTTTAGCTGGTGTTAGGTGGTATTTATGGTATTTATGGTAAGCTGAAGATTTTTGCATGAATACGCCATATTTTGCAGCTTATAAGCCGCCTGTATATTCTGTTGATTGGGTCGAGTTGACGTGTGTCTTTGATTCATATCGGTCTGGATGAAGCTGCTGCTTAAAGCCTGATGTCTGTGGGAAGTGCTGGCAGGAAATACGGAACAGAGGGTCGACAGAGTCCCCGTCTGCGTCACAAACTGCACACACACTACACAGGGCAGCGGTCCAGACACACACACACACACACACTGAAATACACATGCTACCCAGTATCCCATCCTGGCTCAGTGCTGGATTGATGACGTGGCGATGGAGAGGATGAAATGCATCCTTTTCTCTTTTTTTAGTTTGCCGAGCATGATTCCAGTTTGGCTCAGAAAGCGATTCTCATTACCCTTCACTCTTGGCGCCGATTACACACACCCACCTGCGCAGAAAGCAGCCGGATCCTCTAGAGCATCTGTATATGAGTGTGTGCTCCGTGATGTTTATGCTTCTCACCCTTCTATTAAAAAGTGTTTTTAAAGATGAAATGCTTTCTGTGCGGATGAAATGCACGGGATGTCCAGACTGTGGAAACGGTCACTGTGAGCGAGAATAAATAAATCCAGTGTCCAAGGAGAATATTTTTTGTTGTTATTACTCGATGTAGAACTACAAGAACAAGCTGAAGACTGAATGACACGTGCAGTAAACTGGTGTTTTCTCTTCTCTCTCAGAAACGATTGCTGAAAGAGAGGCAGAAGCTGCTGGAGAAGATTGAGGAGAAGCAGAAGGAGCTGCAGGAGACGGAGCCCAAATTCAATACAGTGAAGGAGAAGGAGGAGAGAGGCATTGCCAGGTGAAGCCTTCCGGCGTCTACTTTTTCTGCATTCTGTTGGAAAAAATGATCCATATTGTGATCTACTTCCATTAAACATTATTTACTACCAGATTAGCTAATTATCGAACATATCATTACTTATTGTCATATACTGATTCTGCTGTATTAAATCATAAGCTCCTCCTCCTCCTCGTTTTAACCGTATCTCTTGGACACTCAGTCGTTCATTCATTCAGAGTTTACTCTTCTTCAGCGTTCTGTAACCTCAAGTTACACAACCAACAAGAAATACGTGACAGGATGAAAATATATGATATATCCTAGGACATATAAAACGAGTTAAACAGAGTTGATTTGCTATTCAGTCATTATGTCACAGCGCAGTCGAACGCTCGAGTCTGATTGGTCAGGAGGTGTGCGTTATTCCCGTGTAACAGCACGACTTGGAAAGTAGCTCCGGCTGTAACATGAACGATAGGTTTATATTAATGTCATCTTTCTAATACGTAATTGTTTCTATAGTAACAGCTTGTACACATCGACTGGTACGGTGTGATCTAAGACCAGTAATAAACGGATTTAAAAAAAACAAAAAACCCTGAAAAGCCGTTTCTGCGGGAAAACGCACCTCTGAATAGACGTGATTGTTCATGAAGGAAAGAATTGCGCAGTGACACCATGCTAACTGCTTTCCCCTGCCGGTTCTGTGTGTTCCGCCCGTCCCGGAGCGCAGGCTGGCCCAGGCCACTCAGGAGCGCACAGACCTGTACGCCAAGCAGGGCCGTGGCAGCCAGTTCACCTCCAAAGAGGAGAGGGACAAGTGGATCAAAAAGGAGCTGAAGTCCCTCGACCAGGCCATCAACGACAAGAAACGGCAAATCGCCGCCATCAACAAGGACCTGGAGGACACCGAGGCCAACAAGGAGAAGAACCTGGAGCAGTATAACGTAAGGATCGTGTAGAATCGTGTTTAGACCATAATGCGTCTGACCATTTGGTTATAATATACATATATAAATATAAATGTGTTTTTATACCTTTTTTTTTTTTTTGTCGTCTGTTGCTTTGCTCTAGAAACTGGACCAAGACTTGAACGAAGTGAAGACGCGCGTGGAGGAGCTGGATAAGAAATACTACGAGGTGAAAAACAGGAAGGACGAGCTGCAGAGCGAGAGAAAGTAAGTGCGACAGTCCGGGCCGCCCCCACCTCCTCACCCGCTCATGACTCACACAGCCAGCGACTGCCAGAGCTGTGAGACTGAAAAGCCCAGCAGCACCCGGCCCCAGGGCCAGCCTCCGTTTTCCACACATCCACGTCCTTTTCCGACGGCTTCACTCCGTCTGTGACTCACTCGATCTCCAGGTTTCTTGGTCTTTTCTTCCTCACGTTCTTCCCGCCTCTCTCTCTCTCTCTCGTCTTACTCACTCGTTCAATCGTTCACCTTAAACCAGTAAAGCCCCTCTTTTCATACACCAGGAGGTAATACTGTGCTGCCAAAATCATTCCGTGGCCATAAATAAAGTCCAAAAATATATGAAAGAACAAAGTAAATGAGTGAGAATTTCACGGAGCGTGATCATACGATGGAGTCACCGGGGTTCATAGAAAATAAAACCCGCTAGAAACGCTCTCCTCTTGTGGCCATCTTACTGCGAGAGTTTTATCACTGAAGAGATGTAAGATGTAAGAGATGTGCAAAAAAAATATTTATTACCGAAAAAACGAGTGTGAAAGTGCCTTAAATCTCAGCTGTCTGATTCTGCGGTAGACCTGAGACACCATCAGATTAGTGGCGTTGTGTCTAAGTGCAGCATCGAATGTCTCAGAGGTTGGAGTGTAGAACCGTTTGTCATGGTGTGCTATTAAAGTTAATCATTTAAGAGAAGTTAAGGATAAGTTGGGGTTGTTGGTTCCGTTAGTGCTCACACTCCCCTGATGGTGTGATATTTATTAAACCTGAGTCATGGACTCTCTCACTGTGTGTGTGTGTGTGTGTGTGTGTGTGTGTGTGTGTGTGTGTGTGTGTGTGCATGTGAGTGTGCGTGCGCGCCGAGGCTTTACTGTGGCATGAGACCTCCTGGGGAACCCCAGGCTTCCCTGACCAAATGCCAAGTACAGTGTTCCTGAGCTGATTTAGTGTGTGTGTGTGTGTGTGTGTGTGTGTGTGTGTGTGTGTGTGTGTGCGCTTCTGCTCCTGTAGCTACCTGTGGAGAGAGGAGAATGCGGAGCAGCAGGCCCTGGCAGCCAAGAGAGAAGACCTGGAGAAAAAACAGCAGCTACTACGCGCAGCAACAGGAAAGGTCTCTCTCTCTCTCTCTACCTCTCTCTCACTCTTTGTCTCACTCACTCTCACTCCCTCACACACTCTCACTCTGTCTTCTCACTCTCTCTCTCACTCTCACTCTTCTTCTCTCTCACTCTGTCTTCTCATTCTCTCTCTCACTCTCTCTCACTCTCTCTCACTCACTCACTCACTCTCTCACACACTCTCACTCTTCTTCTCTCCCTCTCCCTCTCCCTCCCTCCCTCTCTCTCTGTCTCCCCCCCATCACTCTTGCGCACACACGCGCTGCTAATTTGGATCTAAGTTAGAGTTGTAACACCGCACAGTGTAAAGTTTTACCACATGATCCATCCAGCAATTAATTCTGAAGCACTTTATGACTTACAGATTAATTTGAGCTGATTATTAATTAAAAGTCATAAAGACCTGCAGCTTTAATTCTCCCAGTTCTTTTTAATATCCGCTGGATGCCAAAAGAGAAAGCGCAGCTCTGTAGCTGTGATAGAATTCAAATACTCGAAAGACACGCTGACTCGCGGCTCGTTTTGTCTCGTAGGCCATTCTGAACGGCATCGACAGCATCAATAAGGTCCTGGAACATTTCCGCCGGAAAGGCATCAACCAACACGTCATCAACGGATACCACGGCATCGTCATGAACAATTTTGAGTGTGAGCCCGCCTTCTACACCTGCGTGGAGGTGACCGCTGGAACCAGGTGACCCACGAAACGTATAATAATAGGATAATAATAGCTAAAATAATGATCAATGCTATTTTCATCAGTGCTATCGCTCACTGTGGTGCGTTTGCGTGTGTCAGGTTGTTTTACCACATCGTAGAGACTGACGAGGTGAGCACTAAAATTCTGATGGAGTTCAATAAGATGAACCTGCCTGGAGAGGTCACCTTCCTGCCCCTCAGCAAGCTGGACGTCCGGGACACCGCCTACCCCGAGACCAACGTAAGCGGGATGATTTTTACGGCACGACGGATTTATAGTGAACTCTGTTTGAAAATGAGATCGACTCTGGCTCTTCTCTTTCCCAGGACGCCATCCCGATGATCAGCAAATTGCGCTACAGTCCAAACTTCGATAAAGCCTTCAAGCACGTGTTTGGGAAGACACTGATCTGTCGCAGTATGGAGGTTTCCACGCAGCTGGCTCGAGCCTTCACTATGGACTGCATTACCTTGGAGGGTACGACGTCTACGCCTTTAAACAACCATCGGAGCTGTTAGCTGTTTGTATTGATTGCCTTCATTGAAATCATGATGAACTAATGTGTGTGTGTGTGTGTGTGTGTGTAGGAGACCAGGTGAGTCACCGCGGCGCTCTCACAGGCGGGTACTACGACACGAGGAAGTCCCGTCTGGAGCTTCAGAAGGACATGCGCAAAGCTGAGGAGGAGCTCTCCGAGCTAGAAGCCAAACTCAACGAAAACCTGCGCAGGAACATCGAACATATCCTTCCCATGATTCATTGCAGCAGGGCTGGCTTGCGGCCTGATACAGCGCTATAGTGTAGTAGCGGGAAAAATTTCCAAAGCTGGAGTAGACGAGTTTACAGTCACTGAAGTAGAGCGTTTGAGAGATGAGCAGTGACCATAAGAAGAATTTTAAAAAGACACTACTGCTACTTCTGCAACACACACTCTGACGTGCCTAAGTCAGCTCATCAACTAATCATCACCGGGCGGATTTCAACTCTTACATCATTTGCATCACACACACACACTTTAGTGTCTAGGCGGAAGTGAAGACATTGGTTAGTGGTAAGTCTCATGATGAGGCATGCACTCACACTGGTGTGTCACATCTCTCAGCCCCAAAGCCGATGAACACGACACAGAAGCAGAGAGGGCAGCTGCGTGACTCACTCTGTCATCCCGTTATCAGAATGTGTGTGTGTGTGTGTGTGTGTGTGTGTGTGCAACGTCGAGGGCCGGAAGTGTGCAATGGTAATAGCGTCGCTCGTATGCGAAAAAGAAAAAGTGTGCATAGGAAAGGCAAAACTGAAAATGTCTGAAAATTATATTCCTCCTCTGAAAATTTCTGATTACTTACAGTCGGGTCCATAAGTATTTGGACAGTGACACGATTTTACTAATGTTGCCTCTGTACACCATCACAATTTCAACTTTCAGCTTTAATTTAAGGGGATTAACAAAACTATTGCATTAACTGTTTAGGAATTACAGCCATTACATCCTAAACTTTCTGCTATCTCTCTGATGGGTTTGTTCTGTTTTTTTTTTTTCCTTTCCTCTCCAGCCTAGTGATGGGCTCCTTCACTTGCACTGACACCTCTTTAGACCGCATGTCGAGAGTTCCCATGAACAGCAACCAAATGCAAATTCAACGCTTGGACTCAACTCCAGACCTTTTAATCTCTTTAATTTGTCACGAGATAAGGAGGAAACAGGTCGCACCTTGCCATGAAACTGCTTACCAGTCAATTGTCCAATTACTTTTGTGCCAAAAAAAAAAACAAGGCTGTAATTCCTAAATGATTAATGCACTATTTTTGTTAAACCCCGTCATTTCAAATCCATTGTGGTAGTTTACAGAGGCAAAATGACAAAAATTATACCACTGTCCAAATACTTATGGACTCAACTCTATGAAGCAGTGTGTGTGTGTGTGTGAGAGAGAGAGGGAACTAGGGAGGGAGGGAGGGAAAGTAATCGAAACACAGAGGCGCTCCTAGACTGCAGCAGTGAGTCAGACACAGGAGGGAGTGTTTTTTAATATCCCATTCTCAGGCTCTCACTGTCGATTGCCCGCTTTGTGTGTGCTATTCTTAGAAACCCATTCAGCATCCTCACAGTGGAGCGATGAGAACCCCGCAGTCTGCTCTTACACCGTGAGCGGAAGAACCGAGCCCGGAAACGGCACTGCTGTTCTGCGGAAACTTTTAAAACCTTCAGTCAGTTGTATCCGTTCGTATTTATAGACGTGACCTATAATCGGGTGAAGTGGACGTCTCACGAGTAAGGGTTAAAAGTGCAGGAAGAAATGCAGATCTGTAGCCGAGGTTTATGCGTGCGTGTGTACGTGCGTGCGTGCGTACGGTAGTTAAACCCTTAACCCCCTGCGCACGCATCAATAACGAGATCGATCAGCTGATGAACCAGATGCAGCAGATCGAGACGCAGCAGAGGAAGTTTAAGGCCTCTCGGGACAGCATCCTCTCCGAGATGAAGATGCTGAAGGAGAAAAGGCAGCAGTCTGAGAAAACCTTCATGCCAAAGGTACAACGCACTCAGACCCAGTGGACATAAACACTACCTGTCCATAACACTCTGAGTTTTCATTCCTGAATGATTGAATCTTTTGTTGTTGTTTTTTTTGTCCAAATGTGACACAAGGCCCCCTTATATAATCAGTATTGTGTTCATTTCAAATGTGCATCGACCATCAAGTCGAATTTCAGCAGTTCTGTTGTTCCGTATCTCCACCTTCAACTGTGAGACTACATTACTGTGCCAAAATACAGCATATCAGCTCCTCTGTCACACCCACGCATCTCTCAGCTACACAGAAGTGGCCGTGTTTTCCGTTCTCACCACGCACAGTCTTATGTACTCACGTGTGTGAATATCATTGTCATATACTGAATGTACTGGATTTCTTTTTTGCTTGATGTTACACTAATGATGAGTTAAGGGAACGCGTGGATAATTAGAGAAAACCGAAACCCAAATGCTTGCTTCATGACGGCGCCTGAAATGGCTTTAATGGCCATTTTAATTTTTTAAATACTACTGCATCCTACTGTAATGAATATCATGCCAAATATATTATCCATGATGTCATTACAGACAACACATGTAATTTGTAAGTAAGGAGCAGCACCAAAAAAAAAAAAAACGGAAATGTTTGCACAGGATGAAGCGAAATTCTTATGGTCCTGCATTTCTGTTTGTGCTCCTCAGTTTACATTTTGCCATCGAGTGCAGCGTAGTCATGGTGATATGAAAATGTAATATTGGCAGAAACCTAGTGAAACTGTTCCCTCTCTCTCTCTCTCTCTCTCTCTCTCTCTCTCTCTCTCTCTCTCTCTCACCCCTACAGCAACGCAGTCTGCAGAGTCTGGAGGCCAGCCTGCACGCCATGGAGAGCACGCGGGAGTCTCTGAAGGCCGAGCTCGGCACGGACCTGCTCTCTCAGCTCAGCCTGGAGGATCAGCGCCGCGTCGACGACCTCAACGACGAGATCAGACAGCTGCAGCAGGTACGCGTCCACCTTAACCTGCTCTTCTTAACCCTGACGCCTGCTGTTCAGACCTTCCCCAAAGCTCCACGTCACACAGTACACGTATACGCGTGACATTTTTTTTCGTCGTAGGATAACAGGCAGCTGCTGAACGAGAGAATTAAACTGGAGGGCATTATGACCAGGGTGGAGACGTACCTGAACGAGAACCTGCGCAAACGCCTCGACCAGGTGGAACAGGTGGGTCCCCGCTAACTCGGGCTAACTTTAGCCCTTACTGAACGCACCAGGCACTACCGTGACCCTTCCACGTAGAGGAAACTGGTAAGAATGCCTCCTAACTACATGCAACGCTGACGTGTCTGTGTTTCTAGGAGCTGAACGAGCTGAGAGAGACAGAAGGAGGAACCGTCCTCACGGCCACCACGTCCGAGTTGGACGGTATCAACAAACGCATCAAAGACACCATGGCCCGCTCAGAGGGTGAGTATGCAGGAAGTACCGAACTTAAAGGCACGGCTCAGTTCTACAGCAAGCTAACTGGCTAACGTTACATTTTAGTGTAGCTGAGACTGATACTTTAAAGCACGAGCCATCCAGTCTGTCTGTTTGCTGTATGCTGTTATACGAACAAATCACAGATTCGATTAAAGATGATAGATTAAAGATGCTAATTGTCACTGTAATGTATAATGTAAGTCAGGGGCTCCCAAACTAGTGGTGTAGCAATCGTGAGGGACTCGTAATCTTCTCTTTCGTTTCATTCCGTTATTTTACAGATTAATGTTAGAAATATTGAAGCTGGATTCTGTGTGTTAATATTTTGAAATGTTACTCAGAGTCACATTTAAGAAAAGCCACGTTTCAATGAATAAGATATAATACTGTGCAAAAGTCTTGGCACTTTATTATTTTTTTTATAGATGTTTATTTTCTGACTTCTACATTATTGATTCAGTACAAAAACTTTTTAGATTCCAAACATTAGTTTTCCAGCACAAAATTAAATGTTACAGAAAAAGGTGTGTATGTCAGTAACGAAATATTACGCAAGAGACACTTTTCAGATAAAAACAGAATGAAGGCTGCTGGGTTTCGCTGCAGAAATAAGAAGCGAGTCGACAGTCAAAGTCTCCAGAAGAACTGCGGCTGCTTCTGCAAGACGCTCAGTAACACTTACAGCTCACACCAAATATTGACTTTGTTTCATTTATTACTGTTTACTGCTGTTTATAGTGGTTTTTTTAAATATAGAAACATTTAATTTCATTATTTTTGAAGGCGTCTTTGCTCTACAGCATTTCTCTGCATGTGCCTAAGATTTTTGCACAGAACTGTACATGTTTGTTTTTTTTTCGCTGTCCTGACATGCTGCGCTCGTGTAGTGGATTTTCGAGATTATTGAGTACTTTTGAATGTGAGGTCAGAGTTTTCGGTTCGAGACGCAGATCATGACAACATTCATGACGACGGTGGGAAAGTTTGCGTTTTAACCCCCGCTGTATCGGCCTCCTCTGTCTCTCTCTCTGTCTCAGACCTGGACACGCTGATCGATAAAACCGAGGTGGAGATTAAGGACCACATAAAAAGCATGGAGCGGTGGAAGAACATTGAGAAGGAGCAGAACGAGGCCATCAACCATGACACCAAGGAGCTGGAGAAGATGACCAACCGACAGGGCATGCTGCTGAAGAAGAAGGAGGAGTGCATGAAGAAGATCCGCGAGCTCGGCTCCCTGCCGCAGGAGGCCTTCGAGAAGTACCAGACGCTCACGCTCAAGCAGGTGACCCTTCTCACACCTTTATGTATCTCTGTGTGTTGGCCTCGTCATCTTGTTCGTACGCCCCGTACTGCTCCGTTCATTTTCTTATCTTCTCTCCATCTCTCAGCTGATATCACTGCATCCTTCCAGCTCTTTATTTCACCCCCACTTTCTCTCCCTTTCTTCGCTCAACCCCCCAAACACACACACACACGGAGTCCCAGCCCTCCTACACAGAGGTGACTCAGACCGTCATTATGCCCTCTTCTGTCCTCCTCTCTTATTATATAAATGTCTATGTGAAGAGTGTGACGAGGGGGATGTTGAGAATCCTGACATTTTTGTCCTTGCAGCTTTAAATGTCTGTCAGCATGTGTGTTAAAACACTATTTCTGAAATATCACTGCAGCCTGCAAATGAATCCTCGCCCTCTTTTGATGGAAAGTCTTGTTTCATCACTGCGGTGTTTAGAGACCCAATTCCTCATCATCCAAGGACTCTGAGTTGTAACAGAAAGAGAGTGTTATTATCTGACTATTATAGCCTTTAGGGCTGAAAGGCTTAAAACTAGTCTTCCTCTATAGTCATTTTTATAATGTTATATAAATGATGTTGATAGTATGGACTCAGGGTAGAGGAGCGCATGGAGCTGTTTACTTTATTCCCCCTCCTGGCCGCTCACGAAGGAATTCTGACTAATCTCGCCCACTTGTGCAAGTGTTATTTTATAACGAACTTAGTTCTGTTTCTCAAAATATAAACAAATTGGTAATTTAAACCTCCGTGACCCTTGCCAAGTTAAAGCAGTTACAGGAGACGACTACGTGAACGTGTGAAGTGCGTGGTGCAGCTCAGAGTGAGCTCCAGGGCTGCAATTAACGACTACTTTGATTTTTGGAACTTACTATATAGTGTTGTGTTTGATAGTTAGTCACGAAGGAATAGTTAAATGTTTCATATTTGTTGCCGTAAATGATTTCCTAAAAAAAATTTAAAAAAATTCAAACCGATACGGTGTCCTTCAGAGTCGAACTTGAAAGTGTGTGCGTCTCTCCCACATGTTGCAGCTCTTCCGTAAGCTGGAGCAGTGTAACACGGAGCTGAAGAAGTACAGCCACGTGAACAAGAAGGCTCTGGACCAGTTTGTGAACTTCTCCGAGCAGAAGGAGAAGCTGATAAAGAGGCAGGACGAGCTGGACAGAGGCTACAAGTCCATCATGGAGCTCATGAACGTCCTGGAGCTGCGTAAATACGAGGCCATCCAGCTCACCTTCAAACAGGTGCGTACTCGGCCCTCGTCGCGTCAGCATGCTGCGCTCACCTACACACAGATGTTTGTAGCCCATTAATGGCACACGTTTTACACGGAAGCATTCGCCTTACCAGTAAATAATCGCTGCTTGTGTCGGGTTCATTTATCCTCCGCAATTTTGTAGGTGTCTAAGAACTTCAGCGAGGTCTTCCAGAAGTTAGTTCCAGGAGGCAAAGCTACTCTGGTGATGAAGAAAGGAGATGCTGAGGGGGGGCAGTCTCAGGATGAGGGGGAGGGCGGAGCTGACAGCGAGAGAGGCTCCGCCTCCCAGAGCAGCGTCCCCAGCGTCGACCAGTTCACAGGAGTCGGAATCAGAGTACGAGTGTCTGCAGTCTTTCCAATAACTGAATAATCAGTTTAAGTGAGAAGGCTTTGATGGTGAATGATGTGACCTCATGCGGTTCCTCTCTCCCGTCTCAGGTGTCCTTCACAGGGAAGCAGGGAGAGATGAGGGAGATGCAGCAGCTGTCCGGAGGGCAGAAGTCTCTGGTGGCGCTTGCGCTCATCTTCGCTATCCAGAAATGCGACCCTGCCCCCTTCTACCTGTTTGATGAGATCGACCAGGCTTTGGACGCGCAGCACAGGAAAGCCGTGTCAGGTGAGACTCCCGTATCGCAGGTGTAAAGGGTAAAATCATATTTATCAAACTGAAACTATTGACACCTGCTTGCTTTTTTTCCCACTATAACATTCTATATTGATGGCAGTTATTATATCAGTTTCAGGGTCTGATCGTTCAGCTTATGTCACGCAACCTGACTAAAAAGTCTGATAATCCGATATGTGCATTAATTAATGTAGTCGATGGAGAATAAGCCAGGACAGGAATCCCTGGGAGAGGTGACGCGATGCGGATAACGTGTGGTGATGAAACGGCGTGTTTGCGCTCCTCGGCGACGAGGCAGGACGTTTCAGCACGACGTTTCAGCTATGAGATGTGGTCTAACGTGAACGCGTGATCTGAACCTGGCTAGTGTGTGTTGCGCTGGCATTAGAGTTATGTTTTTATACAACAGTTAGTTCCGGTCCACTGATCTGATCGGACAATCAGCGTCTAAGAGTTTTAAAGTACAGGGACATTTCGCTGTGCGTCACTCCGCTCGTCAGCGTCCGCTACAGTTCCAGAAAATAGTTTGTTACGTTGAAAACGTTACTACACTTATTAAGGGCTGTCGAGTCAATCTGTGTGTCGGCATGGCAACATGTGACAGTTAACGCATATTTTTGGCCATATTGTGTCTGAAATGTCGTTGACTCTATATTAAATTCTTGTTTATAAAATGGTTGTTAAAAAAAAAAAAAAAAAAAGTAAATAAACACCTGCTTGTCTGTAATGCAGAACTAACACATGCTATATTAGTATATACTGATTCTTTAATGTATTTTTATTTATTTATTTTTTTATAGATATGATTGTGGAGTTAGCGGGGCACGCTCAGTTCATCACCACCACCTTCAGACCCGAGCTGCTGGAGTCAGCTGACAAGTTCTACGGAGTCAAATTCCGAAACAAGGTGACGAGCGTTAACGTAGCGAAGCGCGCTCATGCCGAAGAAGCATCTCGCGCCGCTCCCGTATGTAGGAAGTGTGTTTTCTAACTCGCGCTTTCTTTGTGCGTCATTAAGGTGAGTCACATCGATGTGATCTCCGCCGAGCAGGCGAAGGACTTCGTGGAGGACGACACCACTCACGGCTGAGCGACGAAGACGACGCCTCGTCCTCCCGCTCCTCTTCCTCTCTCTCTCTCTCTTTTCGTTCCCATCGTTCTGCCAAGCCTGAGTGAACGACTTGTCAGTTTTTTTTCAAGTCTGATTTTAGTTGTGTTTTTTTTTTTTTTTTTTTTTTTTTTTTTTTTTTTTTTTTTTAAAAAAAAAAAAAAAAAAAAAAAAAAATTTTTTTTTTTTTTTCCCCCCCCCCCCCC
>CM075027.1:15955315-16000668 GCA_037576675.1 Pangasius sanitwongsei
TTTTTTTTTTTTTTCTTTTTTTTTTTTTTTTTTTTTTTTTTTTTTTTTTTTTTTTTTTTTTTTTTTTTTTTTTTTTTAAACGTCATTTAAAAAAAAAAAAAAAAACTTTTTTTTTTTGGTTTTGTTAAACACTGAAGTAAAAGCATGTTTGTCTTTTGAATTATTATATTCAGAATGTGTTGTGCTAATGTTCACGTTGTGGATGGATTTTTTTTGATGGTGTAACATTAGAACAGAAAGCAACAGATACGTGTTCACTAAACCTCTATTTTCTTTAATCAGCTGTTAAATGTTATAGTCCTGTTGTTGGGTTTATATATTATATATTTTTTTTTTTGCATTCCTTAGGATATTTTAGATCATTTCAATCCAGCTTCTTTTACCTGATCACTTTGTTTTAATTTGTTCTCAGCTGTTACTCAAAAATAAAGATGCCCAGATATATGTAAAGATGATTTTTGTTTTTTTTGCTTTGTTTTGTTTTTTGTTTTTCTTACCTCACCTCTCAGGGTCGCTGTGTGTGTGTGTGTGTGTGTGTGTGTGTGTGTGTGTGTGGGTACATCGAGATCATTCACAGCTGTGCCGCGTGTCTTAATAAGCCCTGTAATAAATAAAAATAACCAATCTTAAAATGTAATATCATGATAACTGCCTTGTGCTATAAAGCTTCTCGTGGCAGATTTTACTACAGAAGAGCGGGAAAGGAAGCGACTACAGGCGCTGGATGTGGAACAGAAAATGGAGGATGAGCTCACACACATCTTAAGGTCAAAGGTCAGCGAAGATGGTCTGTAGTCTCTGAGATGATTGTGCTGCTCTCTGTGCGAGAACAGGACTGTAATAATCTTCCCTGCTCTGTGTAATTGCTGATCGAGGCTTTGAGAGATGATGGTGACGGTGGTGGTGGTGGTGGTGGTGGTGATGTCTAAATACGCGATCGTGAAAGATGAGTAACACCAAGTGAGCAACGCGCAGCAGCCACCCGAGCTGACAAATCCAAACCAGGCCGACGCGCAGTCACCAGCCAGGGCATAAATCTGCCCACCGTTTTACAGTCGTCCTCTGAACGAGTAAATTTGTCGTCCGACAGGTGCCAAGTGGAACCCATGACCGCTGGCTCTCCTACTGAGCGCCCTTGCCCTTCGCTCTCCCCGGTCAGTGTCGGGGTGTCAATAAAAGTTGGCAGTTTCACGAGCTGCCCGCTGAGAGAACAGATGCGTTCTCTGCAGTCGCTCTGTGTACGGCTCGTCACGACGTGCCAGAACAGCATTCCTCAGGAGCCATCTGAGCTGCTGCGTAATCACCAAGAAAAGCTCCAAAAATGAACTCCTCCATCCGCCGTCCTCAAAGAACCAGTGATAAAAAGTGTGTAAAATAAATTTCTGCAGTGAAAGCGCTTTCCGTTATTGTATTACCCTTAAACAGGAAAATACTCAGTGACGATATATAATAATATAAACTTTATTTAATGAGCAACTTTATATATGTTTATAATGAAGCTCAAAGTTCTTTACAGTGAAGAAAAAATTGAAATAAAGGATCAGAATAAAATGGTAAAATTGGTGAATAATAAAAATGGCATAAATAGTAGCAATGACAGAAAAAGGAAAAAAAGGGAAAATAAAAATATAATATAATAATAAAATATTTTTAAAAAATCGTATCTGTGTGAGGACAATAAGCAAAAAATGGTGGACCGGATTATATGATACTGTAACAAAACTGGAAATGTTCACATTTAAAGAGACTTGACTGTGTTTTCTTTTATTAGGATTGTTTTTATTATATTTATACCCTTTAAAATGTATTATATTTATTATATATATGATGTAAGTGTGAAAGAGTTTAACTGTGAAATGCTTCAGTTTTTAAAAAAAACAAAACAAAACAGTTTTTAAAGAAAACAATATCGGATGGGTCTCTCAATCGTTTCAGTATTGGTATCGGAAAAGAAAAACAACAGTTTGTAACAGTCAGAGTTAAAGCTGAAAGTTTTCCGGCATCTTCAGGACAGAGACCGTTACAGTTGAGGTTTCTCTGTAAACAATAATAGCTACTATATACTATAGCTACTATAAACAATAATAGCTACTATAAACTACTATAAACGAATGTTCAACAACATTAAATGTAACTCTAAATGGATAAAAAATAAGTATGACGTGCTGCGCTATATTATTTAAAAAGAACGTTGTGATCTTTGTCAAATTGCTGTGGTGTAAGAGGAATAAAACACTTTGAAATGGAGTTATTTTTTCCGTAACAGTACATGTTGTTGCACATATTGCCACACGCCAACGTGTTTTATTCCCAGCATACACTTTAACATCAACCCCATGGAGCTCAGAAGGTATAATTATGAACTTGTACTGTTTTTAGTTGTTATTTATTTATGGAAATATGTCATGGATATGTCATGTTTGGATTTTTATCTGGTTTTGGCGCGATCTGGCAACCCAAGAAAGTTTTCAGTTGGGACTTCATTAGGCCGAAAATGTGACGAAGAAACTGCGTGATTAATTAATAATTACTTAATATTTAATTACGAACAAACTTTTAATTTTTTTTTTACAACAAAAAATTTAAAATAAATCCAAAATATATTTCTATATTTCTATCTAAATATTTTTGTCATATTCAGCGCTCGCGAGACGTCCGTGATGGCTAAAATAACGGTTAACCTCACGCGCGAGTTTAAATGAGCTTCACGCGCGCGCTCTCTCGTTTGGCTAGCTAGCTTAGCTAACAGACACTGAAACGGTGAGTATTTTAAAACTAAAATGTATAATTCGCCAGAAATTACGAAAAAAAAAATCGTATTATTATTATTATATAATTATATTTTCCTAGTAATAATAATTAATTTTACTTTGGTGTTTTGTATATTTACTATGATGTAGTAAACTAGCTAGTTTGTGTCGTTTGCGAGTGAGTCGGTTCTTTGAATCGGCTCTTTTAGTTCTACATTGAGAGACTCGCATATATATATATTTTTCCCTCTTTCTTTTTATTTTGTTGTAGATACACATTAAATAAATGTGCATGAAAAGGAAGGGTAAGATTCTGTGGTACTATTCCTGGTATAATTAAGCAAAGAAGAACAATCACTGGTGAAAAATCACATCGAGTCATGTGGGAGCCGAAAGAGTCGGCTCTTATCGGTGAGCCGAGTGATTTGACCCTTATCACTAGTTCACGCAGATTAATATTCACAGCAAACGTGTGGTGTATTACTAATGTTGTCTATGTCCTGTCTTCTTGTTATTTTATTGTTATTTTATTGTCAGGTGTGATGTCTGTAAGCACAACCAGAGCTCAACAACCGAGTCAATGATTCTTTGCGTGATTCTGATTCAGATATAACAGCTGAGATTCACTTTACTGAAGTGAAATGGCTGGAAATTTGGATACAAGCCAAAATGACACAATTGACCATAAAATTATATACACACTAGATAAAGGTAAGGTAATAAAGGTAAGTGATAAACAACATGAATACCTTCGCTGTGTGTCCTAATGTTAATGTCGTAATGTTATGTAAGGAATAAAATACTTAGGGTTGTGCTGTTATAGGAAATTAATCAGTGACGGTGTGTTGTGATGAAGCGAAGTTGCTGTTACCGCCTTGATTATTTTCCGAAACCTGCATGTTGAAGAATAGTATTTTAGCCACATTCGTTCAACACACAGATCAGCGAAGTGGATAAATAGAAATGGGTAAAGCAGTGGATGAAAGTCTGATGTTATTGTGATACATTTTAATGATTATTTCACAGAGAGATGAATTCTGCCCCCCCTGCAGTACCAGTACAGACCAATAGGGGGGAGCTGTGGCTCACAGTCTCAAACTCGTCCCTAGCATGGCATACCACTAACGTGTTCAGTTTTTAAACACATACACACACACAGAGACACACACAATGACATTTGGAACCTTACAGGTCCATCCATCCACCTTATTTATTTATTTATTTATTTATTTTTTACAGTTCTGGTTCTTGACTAGCCTCAGCACGTCTTATTTCCTGGATGAGAAGGTTGTTGAGGTGTGTGTTTGCTCTTAGGTGTCGCTTATGACCGAAGGATTGTGTGAGAATGGAAGTGGTGTTACGATCGAACCCTTCTGAAGTTGGGAAGTTAAGGTGCCATATTGCAGTCATCCTGATCAATGAAAGTCCTTGGTGCTGGAAAATGTGTTAAACCGGTCTGGGGTAGTAGATCAAGTGTGTTTGAGGTGAACTTCCTTTGGAGTTGGACTAGTTGGTGTTGTAAAAGTCATCCAGGATAGTGATTGGAGAGCAACAGCTGCTTCACCAAAAAAAAAAAAAAAAAAAAAATCAGCATTCAACAGATATTTTATTGAGATGCGTACATTACATTCACATTGACCATGTAAGTCCCATTACATATAACAAATAAATAGATTTGGTGGCATTTATGTTTTAGATACGCTCTCACATTGTCACTGTTTTTTTTTTTTTCTCTCTCTGATAACACACACATCATCCTGCTTTTTCTTTTCACAAAGAGTTTTCATTTTAATGTTCAACAGCTCTTTCATTTCTGAACTTCCAGACATTTTCTTCTGCTCTCGATAATTATTTAAATCGACCACACGAAGGGTGTCAGGAATTTTTTTTCCAGGCAATGTATCAACTTTGACACTTGAGCCCTCACGACATTTCTCTGGGAATTGTACCTCGTCTCGTGCTTCGTCGATCTTCTCAGGATTTCAGATTTCACCTGGTTTGTGCACACACTTAAAAATGGACGTTCGAAAGGAGCCGAAAGTGTCTTCTTCTAAAAGAAAAGCTTGCTAGTAGTTCCTGATCAGCATAACAGAGCTTTTCCAGTGTGTTCATTCTTATTTTCTACTACCACTGAATGTATAGGACAAACTGAATATATGTGACGTTGTGTGGAACATTGTGTCATTGGAAATATTTTTTTCGTCTGTAATGTTAAACCCCTCGTTGCAACAACCTGTGACCAAAAAAAAACAAAGGCATTTACAAGCTGTTGTTCAGAGCAGGAGCTCTAAGTCTGTTTTATAGGGGTCATGTAAATCGAACATCTCCACCCACCATCGAGCAACAAACTCCAAAAGCGTTTAACACGAGTCTTCTGGTCTTCTGTTTCAAGTACATATGAAACAAACCAACAACAAAAAAAAAATCTGTATGAGCGTTTAAAATGATAAAACAGCAGAATTAGATTTCTGTTTGTTGATTTTTTTTTCTAATAAAATAACACAATGCTCAAAATCTTTGACAACAAACCAAAAGGGAAAAACCCATACTTGCCGTTTTCATTTCATGTACGGAACCTGTAAGGCTTTGTTTTAAATATTTAGGATACGCTTTCATGTGTGTTAAATTCCCAGCGCAAGGCTTTAATAATCATCGCTTGACTACTGAACAGCACAGCAGGTGTGTTTTAAAACCCTTTAGTTGTCTGAGGACTTTTTTTTTTTTTTTTTTTTCCTCTGAATGACATTCCCAGCTGCACTCCGAACAGATTCTGGAAAAATGATCTTGAGCATTGGGGCACCATCGAGACTTCAATGAGAAAGCGAGACGCCTTCGCTCACACAGATCTCTCTGATAAGGTGGGTTACGTTTTATTTCCGAACGGTAAAGAATGAATTAAAGTGCAAAACAATATGGTGTAGTCTCAAACGGAAATAGTTATACTATGGATAATCGGGATGTAACCGAGCACAGATACATTCTTAATAGATACAAATACAGATGTGCATAGGAGGAGCACAATTTTTTTTTTTTTAGGAAGTTTGCACGAAAGGCTCATAGGGCATCTGGTTGAGACAAAAAAAAGAAAAAAAGATTTGTGTGTGTTTGAGGTTTTTACGTTCATGCTGGCACAACCAGATATGAAGCTTTCAGGACAAACAGAGGCCAGAGCCATTAATATAAACGCAGAGCATTCATTTATTCATCCTTAGTAACTGCCTGGTCAGGGTCACGGTGGTTTAAATTAGGCTACTAGTTTGTTTATATTTTGGGAAACACAACCAGTTAAATTCGTTAGAAAACATAGCAGGCAGGTACCAACAAAAATAACAAGTGCACAAACGGTCTTGCACATGAGATCAGTTATGAACTAGAGTGATGTAGCTGAGGTTGAGGAAGTGCAGGTTTCGGCCACGCCCACCTCGGGTTTAAGCCCAAATACAGATCCGGAAATGTGGAGCACCAAACAGATAAAGCTAGTGGCACTGTGTTACATAATGATGTCGCTACTGTTTCATTTTCAGCTGCAGGACATTTCTTTAAGCCTTACAAGATTTTTGGGTAGTGGTGCCACCTCACAGCTCCATGGTCCTGCTCTGTTTTAAACAGCTCTTAAAATTTCATATCTCGTGTCATTAAAGCCATTAGGCGCCTGGCTACACTCGCTTATGTCGTCCAATCGTGGTAGCGTCCTACGATTTGCATTTAATCCACAAGTCGTTGCACTGATGGCAGGGACAGTGGGTTAATGGTGTTTCCCTTCACTTGTGCCAAAAATCACAGGAGGATTGTTATTCAGAGACCCGCTCCCATGTGCTCGCTTGTCAGCAAAGGAATTTATCAGATGTTCTTTCGCCTTCGCCATCAGTCATTTAAGCAGACGATGTGTTGATGTAGTGGGTGACGAAGTGAATTTGGTTTGTTCTTAGTTTCTGGAACTTGAACTGGGAAACTACTTGACGCCTTAACAGTTGGATCTGTTGTGTGTATTGTTTGATTCAGCCTTTGTCATGGACGTGATTTTAACTGTGGAAGAAACCTAAGCTGCTGTATATCCGGAAGCCAAAATATATATATATACATACAAATATATATATATATATCGTTTTAAGAAACGGTTATCCCTTATCCTATAAAAAAAATGGGATAGTTGAGCACTTGAGAAACGTCACTCGGACTGCTTTCACTGAGGACTCAAATCCTATCAAAATATGATATTAAGATAATATTATAAACCGTGATTAGGTAATTATTGTGTTATAAAAAGCTGTGTTATCAGCACATGCTCGGTGTAAATTGGAACCTCAGACAGAGCTTTAGTGCTGTGGTTACGCTGCCAGCAGTGGGTTTAGCAGTATTATTTAAGGTAAGCTGCCTTTGTAGTGTTGGCCCTGTGATCTGGACACCACAGATCTAGTCACGCCTTCTCGTCACACGCACTCGAAACGAACATCCAGAAAGCCCGTCAAACTCTTTTAGGCGAAATACCTGCTTCTCTACTGTTCACTTTGCTTGAAAGGAAAGTAGCACACGGCCACCAAGAAACGTGAACGACCCTGACAAATAAGTCCAGCCGTGGGACGTGTGGTATTCCTCACGACTTGCTGTTAGGAAGAGAGAGAGAAAGAGAGAGGAGGGGTCATGAGGAGGGCTGGAAGAGGGGGAATCAATCCCCCCCTTTGTCCTATCCAGGACTCCCAATTGGCCAAGCGACTTTCAACTCCTGCTTCCTGTCATATCCTCTTAGTTGGCGTTCCAAGTTTATGAGTGTAGCCTGTGCTTTGGCTGGCTCTTCCAACCTGCTGGACTTTTGTTTTTGTTTTTTTTTCCCTCTTTAAAGTTAAAGCGAAAAGAAAAAAAAAAAACAGAAAACCTGCCACAGCAAGCAGGCAGCCGAAGCAGACTTCAGTGGGACGGGAATCCCACGGCGCTCAGTCACCATATAGGGAAGCTTCTCCTGCTGGGGTTTCTTATCCGAGTTCTTGTTCTACAGGTGGAAAGTGTTTTCCTAGCATGAAACAGGCTTGGGACAAGAACATTTTTGAGAATGGGCAAAGCAAACAGCAGGGAACAGGCCCGATGGACTCGGCACCTTCATTCGAGCACCTCCAGAGGTAAGGGAATTTGTTTTAATATATATATACACGTATATATATATTTTACATTTTAATTTAAAAAAAAAAGGTGACACTGATTGACTAATCAAGGCTTCGTCCATACATGTGGTAAAGTGAAAGCATGTGACACGCACTTTCCAAGTTTTTTTTTTTTTTTTTTTTTTTCTTGTAAAACATGGGTATGGTATCTACTGCCAGCTCGAAAAATTCGATACGTGAACACAGCCAGAAATTCAATTTCACGCTTTCTGCATGTGTGTTTGCTCTTCTGGATTATTGATCAAATTCCATTCATTATCAATAGAATGTAGGGCCGTGCGAATATTGGGTTAATAATTGGGTCCCCTTTAGTTTAAGTAGTGCAACCGTATTGAATTAAAAAAAAAAACAACAACAAAACCAAAAATGACTTACTGTTACGTCACGCTGAGTGATGAGACTTTTAGTAGGAAAACAAACGCAACGAGATAAGAGTTTATTCTGTCCGTATTCTACACTCGCCTTCCTCAAACTCTTTTACGATTTCATTTTTTTTAATGACAGGAAACAGCTTGATGAAACAGTGCACACGTCATTAGAATTAAATGTCATTTTTTTTCATTATGTGGACAAAAAAAATCTTGATATCTTAGCATATATGGTACTTAAAGGCAAAAACAACTCACTGATAAGTCATAATTAATCAGCTTTCCTAATTGCTGTTGGTTTTACTAACATTGCATAATAATTGTAATGTGTTTCATAATAAAACACAGCAGTCTTTCTTACATTTGCATGTAAAATAGAGGAATTTGAGCTCTAGTCAAGAGATATTATGTATTATCTGTAATAGATATAGCTCCAGAGTGTCCCGCTTCAAACCTGAGCTAGAGATTCTCTCTCTCTCTCTCTGCGGAGAACCACATGTTCTCCCTTTGCTCCTGGTTCTCCGGTTTCCTCCCATCTCCTCAAAAAAAAAAAACGTGCTGGAAGGTGGATTGGTGCCTGAGTGTGATCCGTTGTGATGCCCTGCTGTCCTGTCCGGGGTGAATTCCTGCCTCACGCTCGTGTTCGTGGGACAGACTCGAGATCCGCCCTGATCCCGATCCTGACCCTGATCCCGATCCTGATCCTGATCCTGATCCTGACCCTGACCGAGCGCTCACTACTGAAGATGAGGGAATAAGTTCAGAATTCAGTATGACAGTAGGAAATCCTTTCCGAATACAGGATATAAGATGACAGGAGAAATTCCGAGCATCCCGTTCCCATCTGCTACATGTTTAATCGGTTACAGCCGGAGCAATCTGTTGTTTTTGATTCAGAATTATTCACGGGTTTAATATATTTCACTCCATTTAATTGTGCTGTTAATTTTAGTGCCGATGTGAAGCTGCCCAGAGATGACAAAATACATCATAGAAAGACTTAAGACTTAATGCTGACTTGTTGTTTGCAAAAAAATAAAATATCGTAATCACACACTGCCAAAGTTTTAAACAAGCTATATTTTAGGACTTTCATTAAATTTTAAAGTTTAAAGTTTGAAAACGTAACCAAGGAATAAGGTTAATGTCTCTAGATTATTACATGTCTAGTGAAGATGAGGGATTTTAGAATGATGTAGATGTTTAATTTCTATCCTTATCAGATTTATCCCCCAGGATGTAGCTTTCCTTCTTTAAACTGCAACTCACCGTGTTTGGTCTTTGGCAATCATAGTGATTCAGCTGAATAAAAATAAAGCAGAAGTGCTCCAGGGGTTCAAAACATTCGTATTAAAGTTTATCCCCGAGCCTGAAAAGCCGTCGACTTGCAACAGACTCCTGAGATGAACCCCAAAAAAAAAAAAAAGTGACTGATGACAATTCTATAGAAATCTTTTGGATACTACATTATATAAGGGGCTCTGGGCTACATTTTTATTTCCTCGTTTGTGAGCATGTTACAGTGACGTCTAGTCTGATTTCTAGCACTCTGTTGTTTTTTTTTCTTTAGTAAGACTTACAAATTCACTGGCAGTGTAGGTTGACCTTTAACAATCTGCAACACTATCCTGTGGTATATCTGGGTGAAATTAGGCGAGAACCTAACCGAATAAAAAGATTCCTATAATATTTAAGCAATTTAATTAGACCGGTTTCCACACAGGATAATTTAATAATTTCAGAAGTCTTTTCATGCAGCTTCAGTCTTCCTCGCTTTCTGTTGTGCACCGCTCTCTCTCCCCAGCTGTGCCATCACGCTCGCAGCTCCTCACCATCTTGTGAAGTAAACAATATAATTTTATTGCCATTCCTGCTATTTGGAGTTAAGGTCTCGCTTTTATGCCCGCGGTTGTGCTTAACACCTTGGAGCAATAAGTGATGAAGTGTCGCGTTCTTGAATTAGCCAGAGGCCTCGCTGTCTCGCCGACGATGCTGAAAGAACGGTTAGGAAATATGTCAATGCAGCGTCTCTTCTCTTTGCATTCCAGTCTTTCAGTGTTGTGTAGTGATAAACGTTTAATAGGACAGGTGTACAAAAAAAAAAATTAAAAAAAAAAACACGCTCTCGCCAAAGAGTCAGAGTCAGGCATTGTGATTGTCACCTTAATGGATTTGATATTTGCCAAAATGATTGATTATAATGTTAAATTATAACTTTAATAGGTGTAATACAAATCATTTTTTTTAGTGAAGTTTATCAACAGGGCATAGCGCCACTACTCTCCTCGTTTGCTTTAAATCGTACACCTTGTTGCCTGGTTAATTTAGTATTTTGCTGTTGGGTTTTTAAAGTGTTTATGACTCACTAATAATGTTGAAATAAATGAAAAAATGTTGGGGGAGAAAACATGGAACAGGACCATCACTCTGACCAGTGGTTAAATTTTTAGGCTTGTTGGGATGTTTTTTCTATAAATGTGTGACAGATAAACCATTTGGGGTGAAATTCCTACAACAGAACGTCCCACAGTGTTTTATTCCTGTGTTTTATACCACACCAGTGATTACTATTTTTGTTTATTATCCTGTTATCACTTACGTTATAGTAGCTATAAACAGTCTTTCCCTCATCAGCCACTCTCTTGAAGTTAACAAGACAAAAAAAAAAAAAAAAACGCTGTTTGTCACGTTACCAAGAAAAAAAAAGCGTAAGCTCCTCTGTCCTGAAGACTTTGCTGTGGTGGAAAACGTAACGTCGCAGCGCTGACACTGGAGACTCCTTCCATATAACGATTATACGTTTTTTTCATCGATGGATAACGAGAAGTCAGTTTATTCTTAGTCTTAGATTATTATAGAAACCATGACGTATCAGAACGAGGGCATTAATATAAACCTGCGCTACTGTCCGAGCTGCTGTTATGGAAAACCATTCAGCACCTTCTGACCAGACAGATTCGAGAATCCACCAGCGCTGCGCTTATAAAATGGAAGCCTGCAAATTACAGATGTTTTCTTCCTGCTCACGTCCTCAACCTTCAGCTCAGAAGTTTAAAGGAGATGGAAGTACAATCTTAGCTTTTCGAAATCATTTCTGCTTGTCAAATGCAAATTCCTCACATGGACATGGTGAAAAGGTGTAAGGCTTTGGCTTCAGCTGCTGTCAACTACCAACAGCCTATTTGTGGTGACTCTTAGCTTTCCCCAAGTGTGTGTGTGTGTCTTTGTATGTTTGCTGATTTATTGTCGCTGCCCGGAAAGTGTTCATTACTCCCTTGACATGCAGAAGCAACTGGGCTTAATCTTAATGTTAAATGGCTGGAGCTTTTTCTTTTTTTTTTTTTCTTCCTTCTTGGACGAGCTTGAGTACTGAAAGCTCTTTTAATGTGTTTGTGTAACTGAACTCTGAACATGCAAGCTTATAAAGACTATAATCTCAATTATTTTAAAAAAAAAAAAAAAGCCTTAATAATAAAGGAACCGTGCCGTTCTTGGAGAGGAAGATGCCATTAATTAGTCTGGTATGTTACTAGTATCTAGTTACTAGTTAATAGATATGTTACCAGTGTCTGTCTTTTCTTACAACTTCATTTATATGGAATGGACTTGTGTGATTTCTTCCAGTAGCCTCAAAAGGCATTCCTCCAACAATTCATAATTTAATACTGGACCGCTGACTAAAAAGTGTTAACTAAATATGTAAAGTTCCAACCCACGGGCTTTGTTACTTTATATAGAAATGATAAAGTCACCACGGACGTGACACTTCACCTTTCATTAACCTTTCATCGTAATGTTGAGAAATGAACTTTGGCAGGGAGCGCCGACTTCACTCCGTGGGTGTAACTCACGCCGGGAACGTGTCTCCACCGCTTTTTTTGAAAGTGTATTCCGTTGAGAATCTTTTAAGCAGAAACTGATCCTAAAGCTTTCGAAAAATATCTCTTAAAAATAAGCCGTGGATGTACAATGTGCCAGTGGTTCTCAAAGGTGCGGTCCGTGAAGCCCAGGCTTTTTATCATTTTGTTGCAGTGATGGAAATCACAACCCACATTATCAAAGTTTTTGTATTTACGGGTCCAAGCACCAATGCCGACTCAGAAGGAATGCGTCCAGGTGTAGTAAGAATAGAAAACATTATTTGGCAACACTGCTAATGAAATAAATCCATACTGAGGCAGTGTGTGGAATTTATGTTACAGTTAAAGGGGCCCCTGGCTAAAAAACTAAAAGCCTGAGAACCGCTGCATTATGCAAATCTAAAAGTGAGGCAGTCGGGGCTGTTGTTATAATAGCCAGTTTGATCAGCCTTGTTTTTCCTTCTAACGGATCCCAGCTAGACTTCCAAAAAGCTGGTGCGGATCGAATCGCTGGATAAAATTGAGGTTGATAATAGTTTGAGTGAGTCAAACTAAAACTGCCTCATATCTTCTTGTTTTGTGTTTTTTTTTCTCCTCCTTTTTTCGCTCTCATTGTCCTGAGCATTTATACAGAATATCTTAAACATGATCCATGTAACACCATACATCACATCTCTTTTCATAGAGAAATGCGTCAGTCACTTGAACCCGGTGGACGTGCAGAAATGTTGCTAAGTTCTTGTTTATTACGTCCTTTATGCTCTAACGAATGTGCATATCAGCTGATATCCGTGTTGTGTTTCAAGCAGCATAACTCATAGAATGAATGTAAAACGAAACCAGAAATGTGAGCCAAGTCTTAATTACTTCTCGCCCGACCTTTTCCGAGGCCCGCGCATGGCGTGAAGCAGATTATATTATGTGTGATAAGCTGTATCGAGCAGCAGCCGTGGATGAGGCCGCACTATCACAAATATACATGGCCACGCGGGCAGCTGGTTAAAAGGCGTCTGGGTAGACTCTAAAACGAAAGGAGTCTGTCCCTGAGCAGAACACGGCGGGGTGCTGTTTGATTCCCGAATCTGATCGGTCAGAAGGAACTATATGGTTTCTGTAGTAACAAGTCTCACAAGGGTGGATTAAAAAAAAAACAAAAAAACCATCATGTATGGGAATGTAGGCCAGTACAGGGTCTCGTCACACACTATCTGCAGTGACAAAAGTGTGTGTGTGTGTGTGTGTGTGTGAGAGAGAGACAACAACTTCATTACGTTTATGTGTGATTTATCGTCTCGGTGTAGCATACCTCTCCAGCCAGTAAGCGAAAAGAAACGATGTCATGGTATCACCTGGTTATTTTTAGCAGGTGCATTCTGCATGGCGCCCGGTAACACACACACACACACATATTTTCCTGACATCACACCCCTTCTTAAACCTCATCATCTCATCCTGCCGTAGAACTTGGACGTATTTTTTATTGATGCTCTGAGACTGAGGGAACAGCTGAGCTCATGAAGTTTCTAGTCACTTCAAAGACATCCCGCTTTCATCTGCAAATATCGTTTGGGGAGGGAAAATGCTGTCAGCGATGCTCCACATGCTCCGGATAATGATCGGACCAGCTGAGCATTTATTGTGTCCTGTAATGTGTAATCCTGTGACGTCACCGCTAGTTTGTCTCTCGTGCGGCACTCAGAAAAAAAAAACAAAAAAACTACACGGTACTGCCACGTTAAAGCAAGGCATTTTACAAGCACGCAATGCTCCTAAAAGCTTTTGCTTCTTATTAGCATTCGAGTGAATTCTGGAACTTCAGAAGACCTTTTTTTTTTTTTTTTTGTCCAGTAGCATGTGTAGAAAAGCGACGTTATCGTTTCATCATCGTGACTCATTTATAGCTTTGCAAAGACGTTCACACGCCCGTAATCTCAACAAATCGTTTGTGTTTATCTGTCATAAGTAGTGATTGACTCTATCTTCAGCTGATATAATTGTCTTTAATGTAATGTTAATGTAATGTGTCTCACTGGACTTATTACGAGACAGTGAGACAGAGTGTGACCAGTGGCCTCAGTAGGCCGACGAAACTCTTCTGTTAATCCTACCGTCGATGCACCGTTTTCTATTTTAGAGTGATTACTCACTTGCTTTTTTAACAGGGCTGTGGTGTTCGAATTGTATCAAACTTCCTTCCTCACCTCATTTGTTGCTGTAAAACTGTTCACCACATGAATCACCACATGAATCTACATTATCCTTACGTAAACAACAGAATTCCAGCTCTCTGTGTGTGTGTGTGTGTGTGTGTGTGTGTATGTGTTGTCTGGTCTGGTCTGTTTTTTTATAGCTCTTCTCTTGGCATAAATGCTGTATTCATATTCTCAGAGATTTCTCAGGAGAGCTCACAGCAATCATGAGGCTCACTTCACAGCTAAACATGAAGGCGATAATGATCTGATTATCATTTTTTTTTTCATCATGAGCCAAAAGCCGACTGACGCTCTGGACGTCAATTTTGGACGTCATTAGACACGATTTCCGGACCAGTCTCATTGACAAACGGGTCAATGCTGTGAATTTCATTTATAGCTCCCCATGGCGTATTTAAGTCCTCGCTCCTCTCTCGGGATTGGCTGGATGGTGTTTGGACAAGTGGTTGTGCTCACCTCTCTGAAGCCTCTGGTATGCCTGGATATAAACCCTGTACTTTAAACCCTGCAATCCCATATGTGTCCTGACTGTTTGTCTCTCTGTCCTGTCTTGTGTCATTATTTATTGCGTTTTTCACCATTCCCAGCCCCTGGAGAGGAGTGCCACTTGACCACACAGGTGTAAAGCACGATTTACGAGGGCCAAGCATGTCACTCCTCTACAGATTATGCTAAAAGAGGGAGTCATAAAAGACATAAGGTATTTGAAGCAATGGCCGTGAGTTTGCAGCGTGTAGAGTGGTATTAGTGGTGGATATGATGAGTGCAAATGGCCTCTTAGCTGTGATTTGATTCCATATGTTGACTTATTTACTTCCTGTATCACAAGTGCTTCACTGACTTACACAACAGCCAATGGCGTTCGAGATTCTCTACGAAAAAGAATCGGCTCTAAACTAATCTGACCATATCTTAGTGAGCTAGCTAAATATGGAGAGCTTAGTCTTACTGACGGAGAAGCCCGGACACTTTAACGACGTGATCACATTCTCGCTCTGTCTGAGGAAGCAACGTATTCCAACCTTCGGAAATCCCCAAGTTGGTAAAACACCTCCAAAAAGTGCTTGTACTGTAACGCCAAAGTTGCACAAACTCTGCCCCGTTCAAAACGAAAAAAAACCCTACCATTTATTCTCCAGCAAGCGATGGCTGGAAAGGGGAATAGTGTGTGGGGAGATGCAGAACCAGAAATACGCCGAAGAACCATCTTTACTGCTACTGCCATAGAGCAAGACCCACCTCTAGGGGTGAGACATACTGTATACGGTGGACTAGCTGGCAGCATGGAGTACTTCTACTCCCTCTGTTTTTTTCCCCAAATATTACAGAACACAATGTGTGTCCTGTGAAGGATTTTTCAGTAGCAGCTAAAGGCCAAACCTTTGCCATATTTAACAGCCTGGTTTAAAACGTCTCCTCGTTGTGTCCACCCTCGGACTCGTCTCTAGTCTTGTAAATGTCACTTTGTTAGCACAAGCTACTGCTACAAACCTGTCTCTCCATCTTTTGCAAGTGATCTCGAAGTCTGTTCCCGTGGGAGGGGTTCTCGAGCACATTCCGCTGAAACCGAAGAAGTGCATGTGGAGAAAACGTCTCGCTGTCAGCAGAGCAGTCTGCCTGCCACTCAACCCAAAAAACAGGGACAAGGGTGCAAACTAACACTGGGGGATTAATAAATGCATGAAGCCCAGGGTCAGATGGAGAGACGCTGATGATCGATTGAATGACAACACCGTACGTAGGCTATGAAAATGTGGATGTGTGATTGGATTTATGGCACAACAAAAGAACTATAGTACATGAATATGAACAGGATGTTCATGTGATGTAATCGTGTGAGAAAAGAATTGGCAACTTGCAACTTTGGCCATGAAGATGGACTTCGCATCCATCTTTTTTCTTTTTTTTTTCAACGTTTAGGTCATACCAACAAAAGCACATACTGTTTCAGAATTTATATTCTGTCCTCACCTGTTGCTGTCACTGGCATTTTATAGTTTGGCTGTTAGTGAAAGAAGTATATCATAGCAGGCCACAAATTCACAGGTTGGTACAATCTATTCACCCGTGTCTCAGCTCCTGACATGTCTCAAGCTGAAGGTGATTTGTGAGGTATTTATGCTACAAAAACCGACACCCTATCACCATGCTTGACCCAGTTTTTTCCCCCCCATAAAGAGGCATCTCAGTTCTTGCTGAAACTGAACTTGTCTGTCACTGGCCTCTTGAAGCCTCGCATGAGTTTCTGCCAGGTGTCCGTTTCATAAATTTCCCCAAGTGCCAGCGCTGCATTCGTTGGCCAGCAGGTGCGCTTGAAGGCACGAGGGGGGTTAATATATAATTTTACAAGTCACTGTTTGTAATTTTAGATTTCAGCCCCCACATCGACGTTAATGGCCAGCAATGCCTGATATGCTGTCCCGTGTGTTTCCTCTCGGTCACATGACCCTCTGCCTTGGCCATGTGCCACACGCCGGGTGACCACAGACAGGCAACATTTTGTTGACTTGTTGACAGTTGAAAACAGGTCGATTGGTGCCAAGACTTCTACCTCTGGCGGCTGTTGGATAAATGACAGAAATAATTTCCGATAATGCACTGGTATCAGCACTCTTACGTGCTTCTGTTGTCATTTCCCAGGCTTCCAGGGATACTCTAAATTCACATATAGGTAGTGTCTGAGTTTCTTCCCTTCACTATAAAACATAACGGTGCCAGGTTTAATGTGGTGGAACATCTGCAAAACAAGTTATCACTTAGGTTATAGCAGCTATAAACAGTCATTCATTCATTCACTAGCCTCTCTTTTTTTTCTGTTTCTTAATTAAAAACGCAGCCAAGAAACCACAAAAGATGTCGGTTACAGCTGTACCTCTGACGGCTACCTCTGACACTGAAGACTCCTTCTGTCAATGTTACATAATTAAACGTAGAAAACTTCACCATATCAATGTTTGCACACGTTTTTTAATCAGTTTACATGGAGCGTCCGCTGTACAAGCGCCTGTGAATGAGCTGTTACTAGAGAAACAATAACGTATTAGTATCCTGTATGCATTTCTCATTAACCTCCGTAATGTTCTCAATACACGAGGATGCCGTTTTGTTCAAGGGACATCATTTCACAAAATTGCATCTACTAAAATATCAAAAAATGATATTTTCATTGTAGAAAAGTGTTCCAAAAATATGGCGTGTCCTTCCCTGAACCCTGCGGCTAATGGTTCAGATGAGATTTTTCTTTAACGAATTCAGCATTTCTGGTGGTGACAGATAAAGCCTAGCTTTACGAGGGCTTTACAGGACCTCTGACAGCTTGTCCTTCTCTCACACTTGGGATCACCTTTCTGTAATATAAAACCAAGCAGGCATGCCAAAAACTCCTCACCATATTAGCGATTGAATTAATGGCCGCTTCGATTTTGTTTATGGGAAACAAAGGGCGGTGAGAATCATTTCGAAAAGAATCAGGATTCAGATTGTGTTTCGGTTCAGGCTCACGTTTTGGTTTAAGAAGCGTTACAAGTCAGTGTTCTTTACCAGCCTTCGGTACTGGATACATACGCGCTTATGTGTACTGGGCACCTGTTAAACATGGTCAGGGTTGGGATTCCTTCCATTAGGAAGTGGAAGTGGTTTTTTACATGTCTGATGTAAATGGTGTGACACTTTACGGCTCCTTTACCGGACGGTATTCAAAATATCTGTGAGCAAACCGTGAACTTTAGAATTAAATACGCTAACTATTAATTTATGTTTTCCTGTTTACTAATAAAAAAAAAGAAGCCAAAAAATCAACACCGGAATTAACTAATTTTTATAAAACCAGTGAGGCCAAAAGTTCAGTATGTTATCAAGATTTAGTAACATACTGTAATTTATTTTGCCAATCTATGTGGACTTACTGTATTTTTACTCATGGGTTGAATAAACAGTCACTGCAGGTAAATGTATTTCGTTAACTTACACTTTACTGCTTGCTTAACGTTACTGATGGGTTATTCATGCAGAGATGCCAATATTTATGGTTTAGCGGTAGCATTTAAAATTTTTGACGCCTCGCGACGGCGATAGGGGAGCCGCCTTTCCCAGCAGAAAAGCTAATTCACCGAAGGGGAAAGGACATGGGACGTGAAAGAGGCATTTGTTTATGGAAGCGGTTACTTTTGCTTTGTGCCGGTACTGGCTGCTGTGGTCTTTGAGCTGCTACTGGCATGGCAGGATTTGTTTTAAGCGTGGTTTTGAGTAGAGTTTGGGATCTTTTGAGTGCAGTTTAAGTTATTTACCGTGGCATGGGGTAGTTTGTGGTATTTGACCACAATCTTTAACTGTACCTTGTGCAGGTTGAATTGTTCGCCATACATTTTGACGTTGTTCTGGTGTGCATTTTTGGCTGCTGCAGTTGGGTTGTCGTGAGTTCACTTTTGTTTTTCAGTACAGTTTTGGTTGTTCTTGGTGCAGTTTGGCATACTGCTGGTGCAGTTCGGGTTGGTCTTGGTGCTGGTTGGGCTGTTGTTGGTGCAGTTTGCGTTGGTTTTTTGTGCAGTTTGGGTTTTTTGTGCAGTTTGGGTCGTCTTTAGTGCAGTTTGGGTTGTTCCCGCTGCAACATTCTTTGTTCTTGGTGCAGCTTTAGTTGTTTTTTGGTGCAGTTTTGGTTGTTCGTGATGTATTTGGGCTTGTTTTTAGTGCTGTTTCGGTTGCTTTTGGTGGAGCTTGATGTGTTCTTGGTGCGGTTTAGATTGTTGTTGGTGCAGTTTGAGTTGGTCGCAGTGCAGTTTAGGTTTTGGTCATTTTTTAGTGCCGTTTTGGTTGTTTCAGTTACGTTTGGGTTGTTTTTTGCTGCAGTTTGGAAATCAGTATGCACCTTGTATGCACCATGGGTTGTTTTGGTTGTGGGCTGAAATATTTTAACATGTTTAACATGCTTAACATGCTCTAGGTCAAGTTTAAGTTGTTCCCTGTGTATTTTGGGTTGTCTGTGATCTAGCTTCATCTGATCCGGCTACAGTTTTAGCAGACTTTTGATAGAAACCTTAACTGTGGCCAGCATTTTCTAGGTGGTATTTATTCTGCTCATGCTCCTTCCAGGTGTGAATACTGGGACACTGAGTGACTCTGGTGACTCATACAGTAGTTTTGAAACAGGGTGACTCATGCCCTCCTACAAGTCACCTTGCATAACATCAACACACACACACACACACACTTACTTACAGAAGTGGGTCAGATCTGCTTAGCCATCACTGCACAGATCTGAAAGAGTCTTACGTAACTCTAGATGACGCCCTGAACGGACTCCAGATATAGCTCTGTGTAGTACCTGTAATTCAGTCCACCCACTTTTAGACCTGAGAATATTTTTCTTGCAATTATTTCCACCCACAGCTTTTTGTCGCCCCTCTGTCAGAGCAGTTACTGTGATCCTTTATTACCTGTAGGCTGTAGTGTAGAGTCAACTATCTCTTCATATACTTATGTAACCTTGACTATTGGTAACAGTGGATCTCCAGTTGAGCCATACAATTGTAATAGCGCTCTCCTCCTAGGCCACTGAGCTGTTTGAAAGTTTGAAAACATGCCCTTGTCCCAGAGGAAGCTTTCCTGAATTGCTAGCTGTCATGTGATAAGTAGATGAATGGTGTAAAAATAGGTGATGACTAAACTGAAAGAATGGGTAAAGTGCGAAACAGTAACACAAGTACTTAACAACAGTGAGAGGTGCATTTGATTTGATGTTCCTCCCTCTGGAAGTATTACTATCATCACACTATCATTATCATTAGCTGTGTGTGTGTGTGTGTGTGTGTGTGTGTGTTGCATGCTGCTCACACTCTTATCTGAGCAGTGTGTTGTCTCAGGGGTCCATGGTGCCGTGGCTAATGGTGCAGACGATGGAGTAATGACAAGGCTCGTGGCTGTGGCTGGCACGAAGGATCTATGTCTATATCTCTCCTCTCCCCTGGGCTCCCTAATCACACACACACACACACACACACACACACAGAGCTCAGAGGCTCAGATGTGCATCATAATCCACTCTGGCTCATCTCTTTATAGTCCGAGGGAAAGTGTTTTTGTTGTTCTAATGGATAACTTTTCATACACCTTTGGTTCTGGAGTTGTAAATACGCAGTACATGGACAGTCAGTGTCAGTCATTACCCACATACTCGCTCTCTCACCGGATCATCTGGTGTAATCTATAATCAACGGGCCCAGTGTGAGGAGCAGCTCGCATGTTAAATATTTAACCTCATATTCATTATCTCTATACAGCATGTGTGTGTGTGTGTGTGTGTGTGTGTGTGAGAGGTCTATGAAGCGCGTGTGTGTGTGTGTGCGCGTGTGTGTGTGTGCGTGCAGGGAAAGTCCGATACAGCTGTCGTCAGGCTTCCGTGAGCAGACACAGAGCAGTGCCTCTTCTCCTGCATTCGCTCCAGTAGATAACCCGAGGCTCCACTTCACTGGAGCTAAATTAAACCTGAAGCATGACAGCTCAGCCACCGAGTGGAACAAATCAACGGGCAAAAATAAAATGTACACAGTGTTTTCGCTTTAAGGCTTTGTTTCGTTTCCACTACTGTACAGGGCTAATGTAGCTAACAACCTTGCAGCCTGCAGCTTAATGTTATGCAAACTTCACGCGTAAATCATCGTACACTTGTCTCAGACCGTATCGGGTTGTTCAGTGTCTCTAACACACTTGTTCATGTGGTTTCTGACACTGTATGACACACTGTTAGCTATAAATATGGGCAAACGGACGTCACGGAGCTAAAAACAGTCGCGGCCCCATCACTTTCTTCCTCAGCACATAGTTAGGTGTCACACACACAAGGATCAGACTCAGGTAGGAGGCGTGGCCTAAAGTTTGCAGATGGAAACGTACATTAGATTTCATTTTGTCAATACTATTTTTGAACGGTAAATACGGGCCATGCCTGGGGCACGTCATTCGACGCGAGTGTGTGATGACTTAGGCATGCAGCTTGCACAATGCTAAACTTTCCTTACTATGTTAGCTATGTTAGCTCACACTACTAGCTCCAGTAGCAAAGTAAAGAAGAAAACCTCTGACACCATACGTGGTCTGGTTGACGAGGCCTACATTTTGGGTTAAAGGAAACAATATATTTAGAATTATTTCCTTACGTTTATGTTGCATGAGCTTGTAGATGCATTTGCCATGGAACCCGATGTGCTCTTCCGCTGTTGTAGCTCGTCTGCCTCAGTGTTCTGTGCGCTGAGATGCTTTTCTGCTCACCACCGTTGTAAAGAGTGGTTATTTAAGCTACCGCCGCCTTCCCGTCAGCTTGAATCAGTCTGGCCATCCTCATCTGACTGCTCTTATCGACAAGGTGTTTACGTCTGCAGAACTGCCTCTCGCTGGAGGTTTTTTTTTTTTCTTTTGAAAATTGTGATCTCAGTGATTTTGACCGTGGCGCGGTTGTCGGTGCCCAACGTGCTGATTTGAATATTTCAGATCCTGCTGATCTCTTGAGATGATTAAATAAGCACTCTTTACATCTGTGGTGAGCAGAAAAGCATCTCAGAATGCCTTGTTGCACTGGGGCCTTTGATCCACAGTAACATTGGCCATATCGAATGGTATGAGAGTAAATAGCAAATAAATGCTGTTTATTTTATAAGATAACAAACAGATAAGATAGACAAGCCACCGTCACTGGTTACTATCTATTCTACTGCAGTGGTAAATGGACACATCCTCCATTTGTCCGTTTATCCACACACACACACACACACACACCCCAACTTTATCTGTCTTATCCCGCTGTGTGTAATCCATCTCTCTCAGAGACTTCCATAACTCATCTCCTTTGGGTTCTGGATTACGCACACTGATTCCTGTGCACTGTTCGAGGACCGATTGCATTCGGAACGGAAACATATGGATCCATGTTGCTCATTTTTTGCAGGACTTACCCTGCCAAGTAATTCCAAGCCAAGGGGGACTGCGATTTTTAATTTTGTTATAGCTGTAGAAATCCATGATCCAGTTATTAGCCTGTCTGAGCGGTCCCTTGAGTTGAATCCAAAACGTAACAACTAAAAAAAAAGAGTCGAGTCGCATGTGAATATAAATTATATCACATTTTTACGATTGCGTACTATGCGTCACAGCATTTATGTTTGCTTAAAAACAGTAGTGATGTCTATACAAAATTTCTGAGTTTAATTATACATTTATTTAACGTCTCCAAAACAAATATTTAACATTGAAAAAGAGGGAAAATAAAATTTCTGTACAAAATTGTAACATTTCACAAGTTTAAAAGAGAAATGTATTGTTTACACACACATATATATGTATATATATATATTTATATATTTATATTTATATATGAGAGAGAAGTGTATAATATTGATACAGTATCAGTATTATGTCAGTATATTGATATAACATCATAGCGCGATTCTCAAAGGCATTTCTACGATACACAATATGAATCGCGATATGTACCGTAGGTTTGCGAATAAAATCCGTAAGAAATGAAATTTTTAACATCACATCACATTAACATTAAAAAAAAGCCTTTATCATTAACGTCAGCTCAGATAATTCGTTTAAAGTAAACTAGTGTCGATCGATTTGCAAATTTCAATTTAACGAATTATAAAAAAAATCCAAAATGCACATGTAACGAGTTAATTCGATTAAAACAGTGTCTAGGATCATGTTCTGCGGTGTAGCTTTTAGCGTTTATTGGACAGATCTACACTTAAGAATGGAAATAAACTTGTTGATAAGGACAGAGTTTGTTAGAAAGGCTGTTTAATGATCATTTATCATTTTATTTTAAAGGTGCAGTAGTCAGGATTTGTGAACACTTGTCAGGATTAGGTCTCTAAAGTTTAAATAGGTGGAGTTGAATCTTTTTTTTTCTTCTTTTCTTTTTTTTTTAAATACAAACTCCTTGAAGCCACTTTAAGAGCACTCAGACATTCAAGTGCTTGAGCATTATAAAAATGCAAACTTCTGGTGATGAATCATTAGGATATTCACGATCAGTGCCTTTACTGTCCTGTTTTTCTTCATAATTTAAAAAAAAACAAAACATATTCACGTGATTATTTAAACACAAACAAGCTTTCCGGACCAGAAGCTTTCCTCTGCCATGTGATACACTTGTGCTATGGCCAATGGATTAAACAATTATTAATGATTATGTTCCACATATCTTCCAGCTGATTTGTACAAGTAAGAATTTTTTTTTTTAAAAATTGAGTATTACACCTTTAAGATCATTTTAGTTACTTCTGCCTCATTTTTTACTGGACGTGGGTTAATTATGCTTAACAAACATTCCCACTCTTTTTTTTTTTTTTTGGTAAAAAACATAAGAAGGTGTTTATTTTTGCGATTGTTTTTTGTTAAAACCGTTTCATTTTTGTTACTTTTACCCCTAATATTTTTCTTCTTTTTTTTTTCATACAAGCAAACGTCGCGTCTGCCGTTCCCATGCGCTGTTACACGTCCTGCTCAGGTAAAAACATCTGAATGTGTTGACACCTTTTTTTTTTTTTTTTTTTTTTTTTTGGCAGATCGCGTCCCATCACCGTTCCAGTAGCTAGTTTAAGAATACGAGCCAGGGCACTATCACTTTCAGTGAGCCGCTGAGGAAGGAGGGAGGGGAAAAGGCATATGCGCAGGCATAGTTTTCCATGTGTGGGCCGAGGAGCAGGTGGACGAGGCGCCGTGACCTGATTGGCCGGCGACAGCACGTTGCTGGGCAGAGCTGCAAGCTGATTGGTTAAAGTCCAATAGTGCTGACAGATGGTAAAATGCTACTTGGGCCCTGGATGCCGTTACAGCATCACTTTGAATGAAATCGAAGGCATACGGCAGAACAAAAGGGTCGAAACTGTCTGACGGTTTCAGTGTCAAGGCTACATTTTTAAATTATTTTTATTGCTGCACGGATTTGCGTTTCTCAAAGCTAGTGAGTCCGAATGCCTCGCTATAAATATATATATATTTATATGAATACCATGAAACTACGGATATTATATAGCATATGTTCAAGATTCATTTTACCTTTAGGCTAGAAATTGAAATAAAAATGTTTAAAAAACAGTTTTATGTCTATTTTCTGTCTATTACATACACTTCTTCTTTGCACACACTTGTCAGTAAGCAATGCCAAGGGCTCTTGATCTCTTTTTCCAGATCAGCTGATGATATTTATTCTGTATTTTAAGCGCGTTCCAAGAATCCGATCCAACATGGCGTCTCTGTGATTCCAAACTCACTAGTGCAGAAGCTACGCAATGAGAGAGCAAGAAGTTTAATGGTCCACATTAATGTATTTAAGATTAGTACCTCAGGGACGTGCTGTTAATATTCTTTACTGGGAGATGAATTATAGCATGTACGTTTTGACACATCTCGTAGCCAGAATGCTGCACGAGTGAGAGAGAGAGTGATTAGCAGATTGGAAGTTGTGAGTTTGTATTTACGTGCCAGACCGCAGATCATGGCGAGACGTGCCGGCTAGGTTAATTCATCGGCGTCAGGCCAAACATCGAGCCAAACAACAACAGAGCCAAAAACCTGGCACCTTCAGCACTCCATGTGCTCCAGAGCCCAGGCAAGTGACATGTACTGTCAGCGAGCAGGGAGTACAGTGTGAAGCTTTTCTTACTGACTGTCAGGCTCACAGTGATCCGTGTGTGCTGCATGCTGGGTATTTACACCACGTTCCCATATGCCATGAAACTGCTCCAAGGCTAGATTCAGCAGCAATTTTATTCTATTTATTTATTTATTTATTTATTTATGTAGTTGCAGTTTTCTTCCTCGTCTTTATTTTTCAAAGAACGAAGCAAGATGCAGCTATGAAGTCTCATCTACATGACAGTTAGGAAAGTGAGCTTGGGGACTGTGGCCAAATCTTTCATAGCACGACTTCCGAAAAACGAGGCCGGATCCAATCAAATCGCAGCTCTGAAGATTTCCTGATTGCTGAGAAGGTGTTGATTGATTTTCTATAACAGCAGTAATTCGAGTCATCTTAATCCGTTTCTATAGCAACAGCTCATTCACAGGGACTTGTATGACGGACGCTCCACATAATTTAAGCCTAGGTTTAAAAAAAAGTGTTATTTAGCAAAGAAGCTTTCTGCAAACAGCTGCTTATTTAACATTTATGGAAGGAGTCTCCAGTGTCAGCGCTTTGTAAGAGTCAGGAAGTTCTTTCTCGCTAACGTGAATGACAAACTGCATTTTTCTTTTGTGATGCACTTGTTTCAGGGATGTTCCACGACACTAAATATAACTATAAACTGCTAAAAAAAAAAAAAAAAAAAAGTTATTCATTAATAAATAAACAGTTGTAACTGTTGAAAAGTTGCTGTTGTATAAGAGGAACTAAACGAGATGTTATCTCGTTTGAAGTGGTTACAGTTCCTCTACTTTCCCACACCACGCCAGCGTTGATTATTTTCCTGAAACAGCATGACACGGAGTGTTTTGTTCCTTACTTATATATTGCGATGTGTTTCACTGTCAGTTTTTTCAATACGAAATACGAAAGCGGCTAATCCAGAGCCGCTCATCGACACGACACGCTTGTTGATAGATGACTTACGGCTTGTTGGTGTAGAGCCGTTACAACCGTGTTTTTGTGTTGAGGTGCTAGAACCTGGGGCTTTTATTTCCCATGCTGCACTGCTCTCGTATGGCTGTGTGTGACACACACACGACGGACGAAATGAGAGGATGAAAAATCTCTCAGCTCCATCTAGTGGACATGGATGTGCTCTAGCACTGTTCGGCTCAGTCCGTGTCAATTCAAGCAAGGTTGTTGCTGCTTGTCTCAGATTTTACATTAAAAAAAAAATCATCTTATCTAGGAAGCCATGTTTAGGATTTAATATCTCCAGAAATATTATTCCCAGCTGCCTGAAATTTGGCAGACATAAAGAAAAACTTGTTTTCTATCTGTCTAAATGCTCAGAGGCCACCACAGAATGCCCGTTTTTTTCCTTATAAGGTCCTGAATATAGGAAAAAGTACATCATTTCCAAACCTGAGTGATATTTGTGGCTTGTAGTCCCACTTTAATAGACATACAGGTTGTAAAGGTCACAGTTTGTGCTTAAACTGTTATATTTCATTGACATTGTATCAAAATCGGAGGTAAATCGAATTCAAGATATTGACACATTTACAAGATAAGTTTAAAGATGTGCACTGCTTTTTATGACGTGCGCAGAGGGTGAAGTTGACTCATTAGTAGAATCATGGAAACTGGTGTGAGATGTGTTTAAAGTAACTCATGTCTGGCTCCAAGTTGCAACATCCTTCCGTGTCGTCTTCATGTTTCAGTGGTTCCAGATGTATTGAGCCTTGTATTTGCCTGTTCGACTGTACGTATATACGGAAAACCTACAAAAACCCTTCACTGCCACGTTTTTGAGATATTGTGGATATTGTGAAAACTTTTTATTGAAAGTTTGCAAAATGATTGCAAAATGTCTGGAAGCAGCTGATTTGATGATAAAAAATTTGTGTATATATATATATATATATTTTTTTTTTCTAAATATATATTAAAAATAAACTAAAAATTACGTAAATAAAAGTTAATATCATAAATGTCCATTTTTCTAACTTAAATAAAAACAATTGGAAGCAGCTGATTTAATGTTCAAATCTTTAAAATTGTAAAATGTAATTTTTAAAAAAAAAAAAAATTATTTTTTGCATTCTTTACAATTTTTTTAAATGCATTTTAGTTTAAAGTAATTCGTTTTTCTGGACACTGTAGTGCAACAGTTTTGCTGGCAGTATATATAATACTTTGTCAAAAATGTCTTCTGTGGTTTGTCATGTGCCCAGAACAGACAGTATCCACTCGTATAAACTAAGCGAGGAGCATCAGATGAGACGTGCGTGTATTTTGTAACTGGTGTGTAAAGAGAAAGGCATGACGGAGCGTCACATTTCACAGTCCACGTTTCCTCTATAACTTTTCAACATTTCTATGCAATAGAATGTATAGTGTGCGTTTCGACTGTGAAATGTTTCAACCAGCTGCTAAACATTTACCGTAAGCCTGCCGTGTGTTTAATGGCCGCCGTGGATTAGGAATCGACGACAAGCGGTAAGGACTTTGGGTCGTCATGCCGATATAAATGTGAAATTTTGATGTGAGAGAGAGCTCTTTCTACACTCTACACTTAAGCGTGAAAAAAAGAATAACTGTGTTGTGAGTTTTTAGCTAATATATTACTGTGTCTAAATATACAGGTATTTCAATGATTGTTTTATTACAATGTTTTATTACAGTTTATCTGATATTAGCAATAAAATAAGGGGTCAAACAATTAAATAAGTCAGTAAGGCCCTAAATATTTGTATTTAGATCTTTTTTTTTTTTCTTACACAAATCTTCTAATTCTGCAGTACTGAATCGATTCTATTTCTTGAAGTTTAACACAAACTGTTAACACTGAGCGCGGTGTTCAAAAGCTATAATATATGAATATATAATCTAATGAAATTAAAGGACAAGTTAGACCAGAAGTTATTTTTTTTACCCAAGTTTCCCAAGTTTTATCCGAAGTTGAATACCTCAGACTGACTCTGTGCTGTAAAGCCATTTCTATTGTGTTTCATGTGGTAACGCAACTTATTTCATCTAATATAACGTAAGGTAATGTGAGTCCTAATGGTTCCTGATGATCTCATTTCCCTCTGATGGTAATCATCTACCCGTTAAAGAAAGCCTTGTTTGATTCTAGCGATATTTAACCCTCAGTAACCAGAAAATCCCTAATGGAAACCGTCAGGAATGTGATGGGAAAAAAAACATTAAACTAGTAACTTTATGTGTTATTAATGGGATTGTAATGCAGAGGTATGACACGCTGTATCTGTTATCTGTAAAAACAGACCAAAGGATGTCACAAAGCTAAAAAAAACAAAAAAAAAAATCACTTAGCACAGTTAGGCTCAGGAGGCGTGGTCTAAAATGTAAAGGTGTAATTATAATAATTCATAATTCATGCTTCCATTACTAGGTTAGCTACACTAGTCTTGTAGCTCCAGTGCAAAAATAAGCACGCAAACTGTAGACAAAGTAGCGTCCAGGGTTCGTTCCTGAGCTCGGGTTACTGTGTGTGTGGCGTTTCGCATGTTCTCCACACGTCTGCGTGTGTCCTCCAGTTTCCTTCCACCTCCCAAAAACAGGCTGGTGTGGTGGATTGGCTACACAAAAATGCCTGTATGTGAGAATAAGTGTGTGTGAGACCCTGACCCTGGATAACGTGCTTCCTGCAGAACGAATGAACTTTGGACAGCCGTTTGACTACACGTCAGTTGGAGTGGGACGTGGTCGTGTCGTATCTTGTGCCTGCAGTGGCTGATCCGTCGAGTATGAATTTGTTCTTGCTTGTGTGTGAGCCACCGCTCACGTCGTCAGTGCTTCTGCTTGTCATTATAAACGACTGTTATCACTCATCTCTTAGTGAGACACATTGCTGGTGCCAGTAAAACATGGACATGGAAAAACAAGAGCAGATGCTTAGTGACAGACAGACAGAATGGGGGATGAGGGCAACAGTCTGGTGAGGACACTGCCAGTCAACGTTTTCTGTTTTTATAATTCAAAAGCACTTTTTCTTTTTTGATTGTGTCAGTCGACATGCAACAGAAGCTCAGAACTGATTTATAAACCAGTGGCCAATCTCTGAAGCTGACGCAGGGGGTCTGTGATTTCTTTACGTCACCATAGTGGCAGAAATCACACTCGTTCATCAGTCACGCAGGTACAGGTCAAGAGTTTCACATCAAACTCGGATCAGTGACTTTGACCGTGGCGTGTTTGCGATGCCCGACGCGCTGTTTGGGTATTTTAGAAACTCCTGGGATTTTTACGCACGACAGTCTGGTGCGGAAAACAAAACAAAACAAAACAAAAACGCCTTGTTGACAAGAGAGAGCAACTCAAAACAACCACTCTTTACAACCGTGCTGAGCAGAAGAGCATCTCAACACATCGGATCTCGAGGCAGATACAGAACACCACATCAGATTCCACTCCGATCAGCCAGGAGCAGGAATCTGTCGCTACACTGGACACAGGTTCACCCAAAAACTTTTTTTTTTCCCCCCAAAAGTCGATACTTTCGTGGACACTTTAAAATGGCCGCACAACCCCTACGTTCCATTCAGAAGGCAGCATAAGGACAGCTGTCTTCTGATGTCTCTTGCTTGGGACCTGGTTGACGTGAGCATGTGCTGCGTTTGGACAAGGCGTTCCCATTAATTCTGCAGAAGTGTCAGTCCTACTGAGGAGCACGTTTCATCAGTGTAGCAGTGGGAGATGTGATGATCTAATACTATTATCGTGATGAGTTTATAGTATTCTCATAACATTTACAAGTAGCTGTTTAGATTTTATTTTGCTCCGATAGATTTTTCAGCTTCTTTTTAAACCAGTTGTGTAATATTTGTTAAATTTTAAATTACACGTGTAAACGTGTAATTGTTTAAATTTTAAATTGTGTACCGTAAAAACGGTGAAAAAAAATCCAATGGTGGATTTAAAAAAAAAAAAAAAAAAAGAAAGAAAGAAAGCTAGCAATTCTTGTATAATGAAAATGTACTACTGCTGTCTTGTAAATGTGACTAATATTGAATTTTACATTTAAAATGATTATATTGTTACCAAATTTAAAAACAAACAAACTATATTTTACAAAGCTGCCCTGTTATTAGTGTCTGGCTTTGTGCTCGTCCTCGGTCTTCGCTAAGCACTCGTGGCATTTTGCAGCCCGTCATGCGCTTGTAAAGCAGCCTGCTAGAGTCAGTCACACACACACAGACCCGACAGAGCAGCTATGAGTGGTCAGAGTGTGTGTGTGTGTGTGTGTGTGTGTGTGTGTGTGTGTGGTAAGTGGAGGTCACAGTAAGGAGAAACGTGTGCCAATAAGCTAGTGGACGTCCAGTGCTCAGGTCAGTTGTTTTTTTTTTTTTTTTTTTTTTTTTTTTTTTTGCTAATATGGGTGAAAAGAAGTTTGTGTGTGTGTGTGTGTGTGTGAGAGAGAGAGGTCTCAGTGAAGTGGTCAGAGAGGTGTGTGGTTTAGCACATTCTAATTCGCGCTTGCCTTTTGGTCCTCATTCATCTCCGTGGCTAATTTATCAGTTCCTATTGTGGAGCTTTTGGAGCCGCTGTGTGTGTGTGTACATGAGTGTGTGTGTGTGTGTGAAGAAACCCTTTGATCTGCGTACATGTCTTGGGACTTCGAGTGGAACAGTGCTGTGAAACATCTTTTCCGGCTATTTACTTTGATTCGTTTTCCAAAACAATTAGTTGCAAAAATTTTAGCCCAAGCTAAAGTTGCAAAAAAAAATTTTAGTTGTGTTTAACAATTTTAAAATGTACTAAAATACAGTCACTGCAAATTATCTAATAAATGAATTTTGCGGTAATTCCTTTATATAATTAGTAAAAGCATAACGATATATTTTAAATTGTATTCCATATAATACTAATAATACTAATACTATACTAATAATAATAATAATACTAATAACTATCCATGTACGATTTTAACACTGGCCGTGCCTTTACTGTTTACCTTCTCTTTTTTTTTTCACTTTGCATCAACACAAAACTATTAGCACATAACATTTATAAATAATATATTTCAATGTAGCCACTTTTTTAATACACATTTTAGGTAGAGTAAATAATACTAAACTTCTTCAAACTGTTTGAAGCATTTTCAAGATTGTTTGATTTCGATTATATTTTTGTTTTTTAATTATAAAAAGATTTTCAGAACATTAGAGAGAGATGGAATATAATACAGTAGTAATCAAAAATATTTATTAGACTTCTTATTTTTAAATAAACTACTATACTACTACTACTACTACTAATAATAATAATAATAATTGTGTTGTAAATCTGAAAATTTTATGAAGTTATATTTTAAATTTGTAATAATAATTTTTGAAGTTAAATTGTGGCCTAAACAAGGAAAATTAACATAAATGAGCTCTTTTTCCTTTGTGCAATGAATAATCAACATTGAAAATTTTTTTGAATTAAATTTCTAAGTTCAAAGTTGTAACTACATGCTAGCCACCAGCATAATTAATAAATATAAAAAAAATTAAGACACACAAGACAGATTTTTTTCCCTCATACTTACTAAGGTACTATAACATTTATTTTAGCAGTTACATGAATATTAATGCTAATACTGGAATTTATTACATAGCACCTATTATTATGGGTAATTTTTATAATTTTGTTTACAATACCTATAACAACATTGTATCAAAAACGATTATGCTTAAAGATATATATATATATATATATATATATATATATATATATGCACTGTTTTATGTTAAAATAAAAGGTTACTGAATGAAACTTTTAAATGGAAAAAAAAGATCAGATAAATGTAGTAAAACTGTAAGTTAAGGTTCCACAAACTGATATTATTTATAGCTTTAGATAAAACTTAATCATTACACTTTAGCAATTTGCAAAAATTAGTCATTGATATTTGTTTGAATTGCACTATATTAAATATTAAACATTAACTTAAGTTTTTTTTTTCAAATTCATAACTAATTATTAATCTGCATAAATTACCATAAATTAAATGACTACACTTGTTTATTTTATTTAATAATTGCTTTAGAAATGTATTTAGTCAGTTTAATAAGTGCAACAAGTGCAGATGTTGGAACCTACCATTCAGCCTCACTTATGACTTCAGCATTAATATTGGTAATATTTTAGCAGAAGTCATAAAACAGCAGATGTTAAGTGCTTTCATGGTTAATAATATCAGGTAAGGGAAGGTTAATGTAAAAAGCTCTCAAAATAAAGTTCTGAAATGGTGGTGAAGTTCTTAATAAAGACGCTTTGTTCTTTAAAACTTAAGTTTTAAGTAATTTTTTTAAAACTGAATTTTATTTTCCAAAACAAAATCTTTTCCAAACCCAATTCCAGTCTTTTCCATTTGTTACGAGATCGGCTCAGATTCATTCTTTGTTTTTCTTTCTCCAACAGCCGATCCAACATTTTTCGCTGGTTTCGGCCCGATATAGATCCTGGATATAACAAAGACACATCAGCTGTACTGAGGACATTTCACTCGCAGACTTTCAGCAGAAATACTCTAATACTTCTGCTCATAGCTAAATCTGTACATGCGCATACCAGGCATGTGGAACGAATCAATTTGACAATATATTCTGCGATATTCAACACTTTAAATTATAAATGACTATCCCTGTGTTCCATTCAGGAAGAGGCTTTTTTTGGGGGGGCATTGTGCCCTTAATTTATTTTATTTCTTTAATTTAGAAAACAGCAAAATGCCACCTTGTAATATTTTTTATTTTGAAAAAAAATAAATAAATAAATAAATTGAGGAAAATATTTCCTGTTTCGAGAAGGCGTGATTTCAAGCCATTTTTTTAAATTATTATTATTTTTATTTAAAAAAAAAAACCAGACTGGTCAATTATTATAATAAGAATTTTTTTAATACACTATTTACTATTATTTACACATTTACTATTCATTATATCCACTAATCCTACTTCTCTTATTTTTCTGTTCCTTTATTATTAGTGAATCGTGTTCAGCTACTAAAACGTTTCTGATTTTCAATCTTTTAAGAAACTATGTGTAGCGCAGGCACAAAAAAAGTAAAAGTAGAGTGTGAGTGTGAGTGTGTGTGTGTGTGTGTGTGTGTGTGTGGTATCAGCCCAGCTGGTGTAGAGTGCTGCTGAAACGTGAGACATTAGGAGGAAGAGCGTGAAGCGCGATGATGGACACGAGGGACCCGCTGCAAAACCCTCCCTTTATCGATTCCCTCAGTGAAAGTGTGACGCAGAGTGTGTGTCCGCTATAATCACGTCTCCTTAACTTGGTGAAAAGCTCACTTGTCTGTTTGTTGTTTCAGCGTTAAGTGTTGAAGGAAGTGGATTCAGTTGCTAATTTATTACAGTGAAGAAACACAAACCTGTATAAAGGTTCTAGATAGATTTCTAAATATCAAGTCCGGCATTACTGAATTGATCTTGTTAGTAGAACCCAAGACTTACTCTAATTATTTATGCCTTATTTTAGTTTTTTTTTTTTTTTTTTTTAATTCATGAATATCACAACCACAATCTGGTCTTTCTAGGTGTTTTCTGCTTGCGTGAAAAACGTGATGACAAAATGGCCGCTTTCACTAAATGGCCGCTTTAACAGAATGCAGCGAAAAGATTATTTTAACCGAGACGTGAATTCCAGGCACAAGTGCTTGTTATAACGTCCAGATTGGTACAGTTATGGAAAGACGCTAATTTAAGATGCTAATGCAGTGAATTTGTCCTATCCATTGATGATGGAATAAGCCTGACGATGTTAATGGTACTGTGAAACCTTGCCTTTAAAAGAAATACATTTACAATTAATCTCACGTTAGGACGTTACTCCTCATTCATTTTGAAAAGGATAAAGCAAATTTGCCACCGTAGTGCAATATGTTACATCACAGATCATTAACACATGCCTTTATTACAGTTTGGCCAATACTGGTGCTTAAATAAGCAAAAGAAATTAAACAAACTTCTAAATCGTCCTGTCTGAGATGATAACAAAACTCTAAATGAGCGCTTTACTGTAAGATTGTAAGTTACTGTAAGCCGTGATTGTTAGTATTAACTCTAACGCAAATATATGCTGATATCTAGGTTTATTCCAATAAAATAAAAAGTAACAAATTTCGTTTTATAGGTTACTTTTATACCTCTTTCATACTAACTTTTTTTTTTTTTTTTTTTTTTTAGACTGGCAGTCTGTAGTTCAGTGTAAATATATTTTCTCCCTCTGTATTCTATAAAATTAAACTATATTAAATTCTGAGCTTGTGATGACGTGTCAGAGGCAGATGATATTAAAGTTACTATATATAACACGTTATTTGAGAATTATTTCCAGCACACAGGCACAAAATGGTTGAATCATAAGGTCGATGGCGTGCTTTCTTCTTCTTTCCTACATGAATTTGCTTTGAAATACGCAAAATGGATATTCTCTTACTCAGGATGGTTTCTTATAAAGCTGTACGGACTTGCGAGAATTAAATTCTACGAAAAAGTTAGAAAAGATGAGCTCAGTTAGTGAGGACAAGGCAAAACGCGGGCAAACCTATCAGTTTACTTCAAATCTATTCTCAGTTTTTTTCAGTTTGTACGAATCCTCGAGAGTTTATATGAATAAAGGTGTTCGATTTTAATTGCTACTGGAAATATTTCCAGGTTTGACACCAGGTCGGCAAACTAGAGGTCAGTTCATTAACGTTTCTTATATTTATTTTAAAAATTAATATCACGAATATCACTCAGACTACGAAGACAGATTTTGTGTACTACTATTATAAAACGTTACGTGGCTTTTGAGTCGTTTTCGCTATCCTGACACGCTGCAGCAGGATTTCAGCAATAAAAAAAAAAACTGGGCAAATTTCTCCATCCATCTACCTCCACTAGTTCCTTGACATTATGGAGTAAGTCAACCTCGAAAAAACAAACATTACAAAATAGACATTATGCTGTAAGTGCGTAAGTTACGCGCCTGTGTTACTGACATCAAATTCTAAATGATAAATCTGGAATGAAAAAAAAAAAAAAAAATGCAGGACAGTCCAGGCTTGTGGTCGCAGAAAATTCCTAAAATCCTTCTGGGTTCGACTGGCTGAAAAGTAACAAGTGTCCGCTGGAGCTCTGTGGAGAACAGCGTGGTAATTTTAGGCACGCTGATGCTCAGGCTGGTATGTTGACCAGACAGAATCATACTCTATTTGTGATAACAGAGCGGCATCGGTTGCACGCAGGACTGCTGCTTCTACTTCACACATTGAGCGTTGAGCCAGAATTAGATCTGCGTAACGTTAAGGTTGGATGGCGTAATGTTTTTAGTTAGCCTAGCCAGGTTTTCCAGTCTTGGAACACACCTATGATGAGAAAATTTCATCTATAATGAGGTGTAAAAATATAAAAATGATGTATGATATGCAAAATATTCTGTAGTTGGATATTGACCTTAGCTTTCTAAATTTTTATGACATTACAAAAATATGCAAGTTTTAAACTATTTTTTATTCTGAAATGAGTTTGTAATCAAGCACATTGGCATGACATGCCATGGCAAAAAGAAAAAACAAAGAATTTCTAGAAATGACATTGATTTAAGAGAGTTGAGTCATTTGCTTAAAAACAATCCTGATCAGTTAGCTAAGATATTTTAAAATGGAGTGTTGAGATATCAGCGATTGAGTCAATTCTCCTTAAAAGAACAGACGAGCATAACTTATATCTACTTCAGCGCTTAAGAACAAACTGTACGTGTGAAAAGTTAAAGAGTTTCATGGTCAAATTCTTCTTGACAGCTTACAATGATTCATACGTTCATACATTAAAGAACGAGAATTCCGTCTGCTTCTGAATGAGCACAAAGAAACATCTGTTTTTATCTCATTTATCAAATGCGCTGGCACGCGGAACCTCCGGACAAGATTTAATCAGACGTGTGTAAAATCGGTGTTATTTCCGTATGGGGGGGGCTTCGATATCAAACCTAGACTCACCATAAAAATGTAGCCTGAAATCTGTTAAAGTTAACACATTAATTGACACTAACACATGATGCTTGAATGCCTTTTAAGAAGGATGAATCTGGTAAATAAAATACACAATACAACAAATTACCACAAACCACAGTGCTGTTTTCTCGAATTCTCAGGAGGTGTTGATTAAACCGGATAAGAAAACGTGTCTTTTTTTTTTTACAAGTTTAGAAGTTTATGGAACTTTTATGGAAGGAGTCTCCAGTGTCAGTGCTCTGTGAGGCTGCAGCTTTCTCGGTGACATGACAAGCTGAATTATAACACAAATGAAAACAGGAATGCTACAAACGCCTAACGATTTTGGGATTATCATCGACACAGACCTGTTAATCTGTCCCTGCATGCTAACATATCAGAATCGGATAGCTGTAGGTTTGCACATCTGACTCGTGTAACCTTAATTCAGAGCAATCTGAAAGGGCATAGGTGTGTTACTGTCATTCATATTGATGTTTTACTGCTTGTAAGACATAAAGCAGGACCTTTTGCAGCCACCAGCAGATCTCTGTCTGAGACAGCTGTCCTAAAGCACAACAGCTGCACGGACTTACAGGCGTGCTTTACCCGGAAAATCACATTTCTGAATGCTACGTCAGACCCTAAATAATGACTCCTCTCTTAATTCAGGCTTTTGCTCTGACCTGATTTAGTGCTATATATGATTGCTATTTGTTACTACTTTTGTGACTTTTATTTCGCTGCGTGTGAAGTGACTCCTGTTAGACGGAAATTGTTTGTCAAGATTTACGATCTTTTGAAATAAATCGATATGAAGTCTGGCTTTCTGCAAATCTCTGTCAGCTCCTCCTCCAGTGAGGTGTCACTGATAGATTGTAATTATCGCAACCCAGTATAAATAAGTCAGAGTGCCCTTTCACATTCCTGCAGCTCATTCATCACGCTCGTCTTCTTCAGCACCGGATCGCCGTGCTCTCCGTATGCCTAAACAATTTTGTCATGATACATTTTTAGACTTTCAGTGACAATAGGTTGAACTTTTGAAACAACAGAGCCACGTTTATATTATCAGCTTCAATCTCTGTATCAAACAACGGTTGACTAGCGGCTTGTCTAGCATCGGTTTTTACGATCTGGAAACAGTTCTGTAAGTCCAAATCAAAACTCTAGACGCATCCAACACCTCGGTGCCAAGGTGATAATCCTCCTGTAAGGTTCAGTTGCACAAATTCCAATTTCAAAAAAAAAAAGAGAGAGAGACATGTAGACTGCAATCTTGTTCCCTGACAAGACATGTGAACACCTCGTTCCACTTGGCAGATCAGGTTTTGCTTTTGGAAGGAAATTAATCCTGATGCCTAGTTGTGTCACTGGCTATTTAAGGGACCTTGATTCAATCCGAATAACCTAAACACTGGCATCGGTTCATGCTGTTGCCTGTTTAGGGATTTTGTCTTTATCTGAATGTAACCTAATATGCATGATGAGAAGGGAGGAATGATCAGGATACTGTACAAGCTTTGATTATTGTTACTGCATGCTAAATTTAGTTAGCTTGTAAACACATTAGTCAGTATGAGAGAAACAGGCAATGACAGGAGATCAGGACACAAGCCAGAGTGGCCACAATCTCATCCCGAAGCGTACTTAGATGGGCTGCATCTTGTGTTTATGGTCATTTGATTCAATGCACACAAAATTAACAAAATTAATATTAATATCATTTCATTAATAATGCAGATCCTATAGGACTTGCGAATCAAAATCACATAGTGTTGCATTGTGGGACTGATTATCCATACTGATGTTTCTGCTTACTTGTTCTTATTTGCTCCATGTAAATATTGTGTGCAAACTGTATTTTGGTTTGGTCATGACTGATGGGTTCACGACTGGGTTCATTATTTAAGGATGCAAAAAACATGACATTCTGAGAAAATTACACTTTTGTTGTAAAATTTACAGTAATTTTAGGGCAGCAGAGCTTTGCTCAGCTACTGTACCTTGCATTGATTCACCCACCTCTACCGTTCAATTAGCTTGTACTAAAATACAAATTTCAGTGCTATTTGACCTAAAATAGTTGCTAAATTTAAGCCCACAAAAGTGTTCCACTAATTTTCAGATGTTGACACAGAGAGAATCTTTAGCATCCTTATTTATGCATATAACATTAAAATATCCAACTATGCACTGTGTTTTCTGGTATTTTACTGTAAACCAGAGCTCTGCTGTAAAACAATAAAACAGTATCACAGTAACTTGCAATAAGTGGCCTAATGATACAGAAGCAGTACCTCTTTAAAAATTTCCTTTTATCTAGATCAGTTAAATGTTTTAAACACCTTGTAACTCTTTTTTTTTTATCCCGTAACGGCGACACGTAACGGCAACACAATGTCACATTCCCAACCTCCATAAAAATACATAAAGTACATTACAAGCATTCCCTGTACTGGTGCCTTGTGGAGTGACATGTAGCAGTGAAACAGAGATGAACCCAAAATTATCTAAGGAACATCTTGACCACTATACCATTTTGATGTTTCATGTTACTTTTGTTTGCTCAATCAGATGTTCTTTGCACACTTAACTGACTTCTAGTCCTGACTCTCCTTACAGTACTGGTTCGGGAGATAAGTTTGATAAGAAGGTGCTTCCTGCTGGTGGAGCCCTAAGTGGGGCTGGTCAAAATCTGCTGCTTACTCCGGCCAGTTTGCAGTTGGCCCAGCTCCAGGCTCAGCTCACCCTGCAGCGCCTCAAACTCGCCCAGAGCAGCAACACTGCTGCTGCTGCAACAGTCCTCAATCAAGTCCTCTCCAATGTGGCCATGTCCCAGCCACTGTTTAACCAGCTTAGGGGCTCCAGCATGCCCCAGGCTCCAGCAACAGGCTTTCCTTCTGCACCCATAACGTTTCCCCCTCCTACCACCCCCCTAGGCACCCTGGTAGGGGGTGCGTTCACCCAGAACCATGCTGGGATCCGAATGAATCACTATGGAGGAGGTGGAAACATGAACCAGAATGCCAACCCACATGGGGAATGTGGGAATAAAGCCAGCAAATTTCAGGCAGGGTTTCTGGGAGGAACCATAGCAGGGGCCAGTAAAGCAGGTGAAGGAGGACAGTATGGAGGCACTGGTGGTCCCAAAACCATCAGCCAAAACAACTACCAGAGAGACTTCTACTCTTCTGAGAGTCAGATCCAGGACTCTGGCCATACAGAGCAATGGAAAAACCCAACCAGCTTTCCCATCTCAGGTAAACAGGATGTAGGAATGGGTGTCGGGGGCAGTACATGGGCACCATCCACACATGGATTTATTGGTCCACGAACAGAACTGTACAATCCTGAGGAGCCCACTGGTGACCCCAAGTACAACCCAGCAGGAGGCCTTGGTTTTAGCACTGCTGGTGGTCAGCAGGGTTTTGTGGGATACCCACAGAAACAGAAGGGAGAGGAGGGGATGGGCATGACACTACAAGCGCATCAGATGAACGACTATCATGGCATCACACCATCACACCTACCCCACCAGTGCACCATTTGTGAAAAGAAGGTTTACAACTTGAAGGTGAGTGACACTGACCAAGTGCTTGACAGGGGGGTGGCGTCAAGGAAATGGGGCCAGCATGTGATAGTCTTGCTTACTCCTCTTGCTCTTGAGAACCTTTTTACAAGATAAAAGAATGGTTTCAGACCTTCCTTATAAAACTTTACCAACACTGAATATAAACTTTATATCATAGAAAATGTGATGGATAACAGCTGCCACTGAAACATAGATGACCTTCTGCTGCATGCTTAATCACAGCATCAATTGTTCTCAGGTTAGTGTGAAAGCTGAGATAGCACTTGGCTTGAAAAGACTGGAGGCAGGCTTTGGGGGCAGGATGTGCAGCACTGTTTAGCAGTACTGCTTTCATTTCACTCCTTCATTCAGCATTCTTGCTGTCCCTGACTCAGTTCTCTATGCTCTTTAATTGGCCCAACTGTGGAATCTCACACACAGAGGATCCAGGGAAACTCATTGCTGACTGATGGACTGTGTGTGTGTGTCGCCTTTTCAGGACTGGGACCAGCATGTGAAGGGCAAGTTGCATATACAGAATTGCTCGCTGTACACCGATGGGTGAGTAACAAGACTGAAGAGCACCTTTCATTTGTGTCGACAGATTGAGAGTTGAAACTTGCGGTGGCTATTAGAAGAATTAGAAGAATATTAGAAGAATGTATCGAGTGTTGTTGCTGAGACATGAAAGGTTTTTGTAGGCTTTGCTAATCTGGTGTAGGCGTAGGATAAATTTACAGCTCGTGCATGAAATTAAAGGGAATGTATTTTAATGCCAGTGAGGAATTAGTAACCGCAAGAGTCTCGCTTCAATCAATCTCTTTATTAAATAACCCCATTAAAAAGGTTGAGGTATTAGGTAGGAGTCTGACGCTATGTTTACAGAAGTAATGACCTACATCTGATCCGGGTCATGAGATAAAGCCAGACAGACCGCTGTGGGATTTGGGGTCTAAAAGCAGTGCTGTCCCCCTTACAGCCCTGCACTTGGAGCCCTGCACTTTCCCGTCACCTCGGAAGGATGCTTAGGCTCAACGTTGAGTAGCAACACCATGGCATACTCATCCACCGCTGGCCAAGGTAAGCTGAATCATGGAGTTTCGCTCTTGCACAGTATGTTTGATAATGCGAGAGGTGGAGCTGAGAGAAATGAGGTGTGATTTTGAAGCAAGGGTCTATTTTTAGGAGCAGTCATTCGGGTTGCAACCAGAGCACGTGGCCTGCAGGATTGCTTGCAGGACGACGTTTATTAATAACAGTGGGCAGAGTTGTTTTAGCAATGGCGGACACGGCGTCCTAGGAAGCGAGTTTTAGACTCAATGAGTTCTGAAAGTTCTGAGCTTATAGGTGTAAAACACACAATATGTGAGTGGCGAGGAGGATAAAGTAGAAGGAAGTCGTATAATTAGGTGAGTAGTGGAGGGAGAATGTAATGTTATTGAAGGATTATTTGAAAACATAGAGGAACTTTTTATGACCCATGCGACCGGGATTTCCAATGTTGACCTTGAATTCTGGGATCTTCTAACTAGCTCTACATACATCAAAATGTTTCTTGGTTGTGACCTTTGTTTATTTTGCTCTGCAGATGTTTCAGCTGGAGGCACCTCTTTTTTACCAACTGCATCTATGAAGTCATTTCCTCTCTCGGGGGCGGGATTTACCTCACACCAACCGGGGACAAAGGTCAGCCATAATTGTCTGAGATATGCTCACTTTATACAAGGTTATTTAATCAAAGCGAATTAATGAAAGCCAGTACAAATGATCTAGTATATATTTGGAGTTTGCTTCGTCCTATCAAGGCAAGGTTTCAAAGCTGTTGATGCTATATTGAGTACTTGCTTTTGGAACGAAGATCATTTTCACCCCATGCTGTGATGATGAATCTCATTTCCCCGTGTGAAGTGAGGAAGTGTCACCTTTAATCTGATTATAACCGAGCTAGTTAGCTTTAGCCCAACCCACCCTCCACGTATCTCACGTGCTCAGAGAACAAATGGCAGAGGGAATATTGCTGCTTTGTTGACTGACAAATTACAGTCTGCTTATTATGAAGGCCTGAGAGCAATTACGGATAATCATGGAAGAGATTATCTGGCACTGCAAGTTAGAGACAGATCAACTGCATTAACAGTTTGTGGCTAGCATTAAGTATTTTTGTGTTTTTACCAATACAGAGCCAGCTTGGAAATTTTTTTTTTTTCTAATTTCTCATTTCGATTGCTGAGCTATTGATTCAGGATTGATTTCTTCTGGTTATCAGTAATGCGACAGAGCAGTTGTTGTTTTGTCTCTGAGGTGATCCGAGAGTGGGAATACTTTCAGGACAACTGCTCTCGCAGGTTTAACTCGTGCCAAACAGATCTAATTCCACACACAGTTTCGTTTTATTTGTCTGTGGTCTTTTTATAGCATCGGACAGATGCGTTTTGAGAGATAACTCTAGCAATACGTCATAGGTCATGAGATCGAAATGGCACAGACAGAGGTCTCTGATTTTTAATGGAATAAGAATATATTTATTTGGACAATTTTGTTGTGTTGTAGTTAATAGCTAGTTAAGAGCTTTAGGTCATCAAACTGTTTCTCAACCAGAAGTTCTAGCCTTTTAAAATCCGATTACCCCGAGAGTGAAAAGGGAGAAAATTGCATTTAATAATAACAACAACAACAACAATAATTTCCTTATGTAATAAAGAAGATCGCAAATTGCCTGTATTGATTGTCTTCAACCTGGTAGGCTTTTCTGACAGCCTATTTTTAATAATAATAATAATAATAATAATGATAATAATAATAATAGCCTGTATTTTTCATAAAAGGCCAATCAACATTTTTAGTTTTGAATAAATGAAACAAAAATGTGTGCACACCACGGTGAACTTGTTTCCAATGCACAGACTTAAAAATGTAAAAAAAAAATAAATAATAATAATAATAAATAAATAAATAAATAAATAAATAAAGAGTGCCTCTGTTTGACAAACTTTTCTAAATTTTTTGGGGGATTGTTTCAGGTCTTTTATGCAGTTTTTGAGATGTAGTTGTAGTGGAAATTTTGCTGAGACCTGGCAACCCCGGACACCAATTAGCCGTGTTTAATTTTGTTTCATTATACACTGCTAAGAGTCTGAATAGTTCACACAAACAACGTGTCATTATTACGTTTCCATTAATAATGTTGGATGTTTTAATCACTTGAAAATAGAAACCTAAGGCACATATTCAGAAAACGAGGCATTGACAGCGTATCATATCGAGGCACCACCAATTTATTATTTTTTTTTCCTTCTGTTCGCTAGAGTTGAATCCGGATATTGAATTTCCCATGCCGCCTCACATAAACATTGTACTTAATTAAATTTGCCTGCTTTTTCCCACTGTTTGTGCGCCACGCACATTTCACAGCTGCACCCAGCATGGGAACTACGGACACAGCTGTTGGGCATTTATCAGCCTAAGATTATCTGAGAAATTATTTAATATCTAATTACCCCAATGGTTTCTGGGTACATCAGCTGAAAATGATGTTCCTCTAACTCCGTGTGGTATTTTAGCTCCCTGTGAAGCATTTTGGCATGTTTTGTTATAGGCTTTATAATATTTTAGGGTAGGAGGAAGATAAAGAGCGTAAGAGCACTATCATAGCACAGGACGGGTCATTTATTTACAAGATTTATTTACTTTAATCCAAGCGAGGCAGAATTCCAAGCGTGTAGTTAAGAGCTTAAGAGCCCAGCGGTATCTCTCGGCTAGGCTACAGTAGACGTTACGCTGCGCTGGTGCACCGGGCTGCGGGTCTTTTACCCTTTTCTCGAACGGGCGCAAATTTTCTGCAGTGTATTAAACGTGTATCAAACGTGAGCTCGTAGCAAACTTACTTACTTTCTACCACAGCAGTGACACTTGCACATGTTTTAATGAGCGTTCAGTGTGTCTTACTATCTGGCCAGCTTCCTGGTTTTACGAGAGAAGAAACCTTTGATGCTGTCAATAAAATCCATGGCTTTAACAATCTCACATTCCAGCGAGCGGCTTAGTCTGTCCGGCCTCATAGCTGACCGCAAGCGGTCAAGCTAAATTTACCTTCCACTGGCGCAGGACTTGGATCGCCTAACCTTACTGAGACATGCGTGTGCTGGTTGTAGTCTTTCTCTTATCAAGTAAGCCAAATAAATCGGTTTTGTGATTTCAGCGTTACGATAATTGGCAACCTGGCAATCGTGTAGCGGTATGAGGTGGCAGACGTCATTACGCAACTTGCCATTGGACCCAGAATCCAACCAATCAGGCAATTTCACCAATTAACTCTTTTATTATCAACCATGGACTCTTCTCTCTGTTGCGGTCAGGGAAGTACGTTACGGTACATTACATTGCACTACCGGAACATATCATATTGCACAAACTGCACATATCTTTTTATCTCTATTTATATTTAATATTTTTCTATATTTTCTTTGCTGTGTTGGAACAGTTGTGAAAAGCATTTCACTGCAAGTCGTACTGTGTATGGTTATGCATGTGACAAATAAAATTAGAATTTTTAAATTTATCCACTGAACAAACACTTCTCACCTGTCAATCAGTCAAGCAACCAATAAATATCAAACGACTTTCCCCGCCCTTTTCCCCAGCCAGCCAATGAGCTATTTATGTGCTCAGGCCCTGGTTCTTCAGCTATGTGTTAATTATATCATATAACATTCTCTTCTCATACTCGACTAACCGATCATCGCAAGGTAGACAGTCACGGCCAGTGAAAATCCTCGTTCGGTTTCTGCGCTGACAAAAGAGAGCAAAAAAACTTGATGTTTCTCGACGTTTCGTGGTCTGCAGCACTTTCTAGTCTTATGATGTCTTACAGACGTCGCAGCTTGAAATTCTACACGGAATTTGCACTAAAAGCCGGCTAGCAGACTTTACAAAAATCGAGTATAATATTTGTGTATTGTTACATTTCAAGCTGAATTTAAAATATATTGTTTAGTTTTTTTTCGATTTACAAAAAGTGCTTGTACAGCCTGCATTTTAGATCTTAGGGTACATTGAGGGGGGAAAAAAATCACGCTCATAATATGGTCTTAGTAAGTTTAACGTTATACCATATTTTAGTTATTTATTGAGATTTAGGTATTGTTTCATCTGACTCAGAAATTGCTATATTAAGCCGAACGGTATTCGTGCTTGCAAAATAATGACGTCAAAAACCCATTTAAGAATCATTTCACATTTTTTTATGTCAGTTTGGCTGAACGTAGATGTAATTTCTGCTGAAATCTGCTGGATGAAACGTCAAAACTTTCAATATTGAGATAATGAAACTCCTGTGTGTAAGAGCATGCGTTAATCTGTAGCTGTTTTCTGAGAATTTTACAAACTCCGAGGTCAAATCACGTCTTTCTGGTGTTTGTACGTTATGCGCGGTTGATCTGTATTGCTGTAATACGTTATCGTTTCAATAGTAACAGCTCATACCGGGATTTGCATCTCAGGCTAATAATAAACGGTTTAAAAAACATATTGTCTAACAAAGAAAATTTATATTTACAGAAAGAAGGAGTCTCCAGTTTCAGTGCTGACAGTCAGTAAGTTTTCTGCCACTTTTTTTTTTTTTCTGGTTTTATGGGAAGGTAACAACGTAAGTGAGAATTTGTTTTTTGAATGTACCACAACACCGACTCCTCTCATGGATGGTTCATCAAATTCTCCAGTGTTCTGTCTTTATTTATTTATTTATTTATTTATTTATTTAAGAATTACAAGCGTTTTGTTTTGTCAGTCATCTGCACACAGCCCT
>CM075027.1:16000768-16013144 GCA_037576675.1 Pangasius sanitwongsei
TTTATTTATTTATTTATTTATTTATTTATTTAAGAATTACAAGCGTTTTGTTTTGTCAGTCATCTGCACACAGCCCTCACGTACTTATATTAGCAGCTATTTGAAATATTTGAAATAGTTATCGCTATAATTATATTTGTTTTATTTTATTATTTAAATTGTCATTGTTGTCTTAATTGTATTCATTTATGTCAATCATCATATTTTTTTTTCAAAATACTTTTTAGAATTTTTTTAAAATATTAATTCCGTAATATATTATTTCTAAAATTTCTGTAATTATTTTACTTGATTTCAGTCTAATTTTAGCGGTGTTTTTGGATACAGCGATACATGGTTTCATTTTACGTTCCTCAGATGAAGACAAATCACTCTTCACGTTTAGCCAGCGATGTACAGTCTCCTTTATTCAGAAGCGAGCGCTAGCCATTAGCGTGTAGCCTTTGCTTCGGGAGGTCTGGAAGCATTTGGGAGGTCAGGAGTTGCGTTTCAGTCCCGAGGGAGAGCTCGGATTCGGCGCACTCGGTCGAGGACACGCTCGGATAGCCGTCAGGATAAACAAACAGGAAAGACTGCTGCTGGGTCCGCAGCCAATTTAACACCCCATGAACACGGCGAGCGCGCCAGGAGGATTTTATAGAATGTGCTTTGGGGGAGCTGAAGTATCTGGAGCAGGGGCTAATGCACAGATCACATTTGTTTGGAGCATTTGTGAAAAGATATCATGATACCTGTGAGATCTGAGTTTCTGATTTGTTACATTTGTTACAGTTGTGGGATGAGGGTAGAGGATCATTTTAAAAAAAAAAACTCGCTTGTAGAGCTGGGCAGTATGATGCTTTAATATCAGTATCACGATAAATTCTGTACTTTTCTGAGATATCGCACACAGTCGATTCGATGCTCGTACTGAATCTTTAAAAATTGTAATATTGTTTGTTTTATTCAAATTTATTATTCGATTTTTAATTGTCAGAATTTATTGTTATAAATATTATAAAATTATTTTTTCTCATTTTTTTTTTTAAATAAATAGACATTAAATAAAAATATCATCAATCTTATTTATAGTGATATACACACACCACTTTAATAGGAATGCCTGAACCCTCGCTCGTTCGTGGTCCAGTTCAGTTATCCAGTCAGCCAATCATGTGTCATTTGAGTATTTCAGAAACTCCTGGGATTCTCACGCACTAGTGTTTACACAGAATAGTACGAAGAAGAAAAATTCCAGTGAGCAGCGGTTCAAGCTGACAGAAAGGCTACGGTAACTCAAACAATCACTCTTTGCAACTGTGGTGAGCAGAAAAGCATCTCAACACATCAAACCTTGTGGTGGATGGGCTACAACAGCAGCAGACCGCATCCTCGGCCAAAAACCAGGAATCCGAGGCTACAGTCTGCCAATCACCCAAACTCGACAGGAAACGGTTGAAAAACGTTGCCTGGTCGTCCTGGGCGTTCTGAGATGCTTTTCTGCTCACCTCGGTTGTAAAGAGTGGTTATCTGAGTTCCTGTCGGCTTGAACCAGACAAGGTGGCACAATGTCTTAGAGGCTTTGCTGTAACCTTTGTCTTCTAGAAATGTTTTTAATAATATAGACAGAACCAAAATTTCTTACTTGCATACCGTACATATTTATCATAATTTTTTTAAAGCTATTTTTGAGCCTCTGGGCAGTCGTCATGCTGTTCCACTTATCTCTGATTGGCTTGATATGCGACCTCATGTGATTGAGAGCTCATTAACGAGTCTCGATCACACAAGGCATGCTGCATTACATTAGCGGCTCTCCAAACCACTTGGCTCTCGGTGCTCACCCGTCGTTCATTGCGCTTCACTAGGCCGCGCCGCTAACCTGTAAAGATCCGGCCTGTCTCACCAGGACATTTTATTAGCCTGGCTCACGAGCATGCTACTCGAAGCTTATTGACGTCTTGTAAACAGCCTGCTGGGCTCTATTTCTGAATCTGTTTATGATGGTGACCTTCTGGTACAAAGCCGCTAAGAGAATGATGGCTAAATGACTGCTAAATGGCTGATACACAGCGAAACAGCCACACATGGGAGTAGAAAGTAGTACACCATTCCGTTCAGCTCAGTTGTGTTTATATATCACTTTTAACAATAGATATTATCAGGAAGCAGCTTCACACAAAATTTCGATTAGAAGATTTGAACAAAACGATTCCTTTTAGTGATTCGAGTCATTTAGTTCAGTACTAAAATGATGCCAATCGTCTGTTTACTGATTTCTTCTCAAATAAATGTCAGACATTTCAGACAGTATCAAATTACAGTTTAGTTTTATTTCAAATAAAATACAGCCTCTGTGGTGATAAACTTCCTGTGAAACGATTTGAGTACCGTGATTCGATTCAGCATGTTTTCCTTTTGAACCATATATACAAATAGAATTTAAGTAGATCTTTGGTTCTAGTTGAATCATTTGCAGTGTGTGTGTATGTGTGTATGTGTGTATGTGTGTGTGTGTGTGTGTGTGCGCACCATGAAAGTGCCCTTTGACCCTGCAGTCACATGTACCGGGCCCCAACACACACTCCTGTCAATCACACACACACACACACACTCTGACCTACAGCACGGATCAGCAAATCTCATCTGTACAATTTTTAGCTCTTATGGAATTCACCACTCCAATAAAGACGTGTAGCGGACTTGTTTGGATGTTGGAGTGTGTGTGAGAGGTGAGAGGACAGTGTTAAGGTTACAGTGCCTCGGCTCTCAGGCTCTCAGTCTCTCAGACTCTCAGACTCTCAGACTCTCAGTCTCTCAGACTCTCAGTCTCTCAGACCCTCGGGCTCTCAGACTGTCAGTCTCTCAGACTCTCGGGCTCTCAGTCTCTCGGGCTCTCAGTCTCTCAGACCCTCGGGCTCTCAGACTCTCGGGCTCTCAGTCTCTCGGGCTCTCAGTCTCTCAGAGTCTCAGTCTCTCAGACTGGGACTCAGTAACGAGAGAGTGCCTGAGTCAGGGTTAGATCATGGCTGAGATATTAACACTGTTGGTGTAGTGAGAGTGTGGATGTGCATTTCTCCGTACATGAGCTGGTGTAGGTGAGAGCATCACGGATTGATGGATGGGTGGATGGATAAATAGATTAACACAGTTACAGATGTTTTTATATGTTTATAGAATATTGAATGTGTTGTACAAGTTTTCTTTCTTTCTTTCTTTCTCCATTTCTTTTGTTTGCATCTTTCTTTCGTTCTTTCTTTGCATCTTTCTTTCTTCCTCCATTTTTTTTCCTTCCTTCCTTCCATCCTTTCATTTCTATTTTTTTTTTCTGTCACTTACAATTTTTTTTTGTTTCTGTTGTTTCTTCCTCCGTTTCTTTCTTTCTTTGTTTCTTTCTTTCTTTCTCTCCTCCCTTCCTCTCTTTCAGGAACAATACATGATGTAAACGTGTCTGATTATTATGTATTACATGTCAGAACACATACAGCATCAAACACACTAAAAGCACGTAACACACCCCAGGATGCAGCTCCAGCACTACTTTATTAACATGCGATTTGACTCCACCGCATGTTGGAACTCCTGATTTTCCAGAAGCCATATTTGGAGGTTTATTCCAGTCATGTGACGTGCAGCGAGAACGCCGTTGTGATTATTTGATGCGGCGGCGTCCAGTATTTTTTTTCTGTAGCACAGATAATGCTGCAGCGATTGTGAACGTGATCGCGGAGTTTCTTCTTTCTCCTGGCTGCAGTTTGTGCCGCGGAAGCCGGGTCCTGGGCGCGTCGTCCACATCTGTAACCTCCCCGAGGGCAGCTGCACCGAGAACGATGTCATTAACCTGGGCCTGCCCTTCGGCAAAGTCACCAACTACATCCTCATGCGCTCCACACACCAGGTACGACATCACCACGGTGTGTGACTCCTCTGAGCGTCATTTCTGATGGAGACCAATGAACAAGTTATTGAAACATCATCAAAAAATCATTGGCTATATACAATTATGCTAAAACATACTATACATTTTTATAGTGTATTTTTAAACAGCCTGGATTTTTATATATATATATAAACTTCAATCAGTTTCACAAAAAAATGTATTACAACATTATATTTTATCTCTACAATTTTTTTTTGTTTATTTTGTCACTGTATTATTTATTTTATTTTTTCATTATTTTTAAAATAATTTATTTGGAATAATATAATAATTATTATTATTTTTTTTTTTATTCAGCCTGTGGTCTCGGTGTTCCACTCTGAGCCGGCGCTCATTATACACCAGTTTGTTGTTAGTTGTCTCCCCCTGGGGTCGAGTGTCCAGCGCTGGCTCTGGGGGGAAACAGACAGAAACACCATGTGATGTGTTTTCTGCTGCAGATGATGTCTCACTCAGCGCCTCCTTTTTTATTTCACCAAATACTTTGCTAGGCCTTTTTAATCACTAACGTCAGCCGGATCAGATTCGGCTCCTGCATTTCACGACTGCGCGAGGCACAGTGCTCCGATTCAGCCTCGTAACTGTCCTGGAGATTTGCGGCGCTGGGAAAACCGACACGCCCCAAAGATCTGTCGTGCTAATCCTTTGCCATTGTGCGTGTGTGTTGCTAATTTCCCTTTCCAGGCTTTCCTGGAGATGGCGTATGTGGAGGCGGCCCAGGCCATGGTGCAGTACTACCAGCTCCATCCGGCCACCATCAACGACCAGAAGCTCCTCATCCGCATGTCCAAGAGATACAAGGAGCTGCAGCTCAAGGTGAGGAGCTCACCTGCTAACACCTCACGTCCTGTTAAATACCTTTAATGTACTTCATTTTATCTAAACACACACACACACAAACACACACACACTTCCCTCTTCGGCCACTACATGTCTGAATTCTACGCTTATTTATTTATTGGGTTAAATAAAATGAATTTCAATTTATTCTATAAATTCTACTAATTAATTAACCAAGTAATTCGTTATTTCATAGCTAGTCAATATAATTAAATTCAATTCAAATAATTATTTGGAATAAACCACCCTGTTAGATTTTGCCTGAAATTGTAATAATATTTTAAGCTTCATTAATATTAAGGAATATATTATTTACTTTTATTAAATAAATAATAAATAAATAAATAACTACAAACTGGCACTACTTTAATTCCTAGTAGATGTTTTTTTTAATATCTTATGCCTCGTTATTTAATCATTAATATTTTTTCTTTTTTTTACAAAAACAATATTTGTATGTATATTTATATTTATTTATATTACAAAATACTGAAAGTAGATTTTTTTTAAATATATGAAAGATGCTATGTAAATCAAGTTGTAATTAATATTCTTATAAAGAATGTTTTTTTTTGCTTTTTCAGACCGAATTTTTTTAAATTTGACATTTCAGCAAGTCACTGATACATTTTTATGTCGATTATTTTTTCTAAAGAATTATTCGAACTTTATTTGACTTAATTATTTTACACAGAATAGAATCTTGAATCTACATAAATGCAAGCACAAACGCCTGTGTGTGTGTCTCTTCCTGTGCGAGCGCAGAAACCTGGTAAAGACGTGGAGTCCATCATCCAGGACATCAACTCTCAGAGGGAGAGAGAGGAGCTGCACGAGATGGACCGGTGAGAGGGAGATGTACACGGGGACGTGTGGTTATTTTCATTAAATATCTTTAAATCAAATATTTTCAATTACATAACCACAAGAGCTCATATTAATACTCTTGGGAAAAAAAAAAAGGTTTTTTTTTTTTTCTTTTTATCAAAATACCTCTTGAAATCTTTTCTCTTGAATATACCCCTAAAATACTCTTAAAGTTGTATTTAATTTCATTTAATTTATTGCTATTATTGAAGATTTTATTTCTATTATGTAGGGTTTAAAAGTCAAATGGCAATTTTACTCAGTTGATTATCGAGTGTTATTAGTTATTTATTATTTACATCATCTCTAATTTTGTGTTATTGCATTAAAAACTAAAGTCTAACTCTTGCTTTCGGGGAAGCCCTCAAATTCTTTCGTTTTTTTCTTTAACCGTAGCTTACAAGCAGTAAAAATCCATGAATACATGCCCAAGTCTTCATGAACCTGCTTGAGATGTTGATACAGTACATTCCAAAATTTATTTCGCACACCAGACCATCACCTTGGATGAGGAGAGACCCATGTACCAGAAATGGATTGACAAGATGACCAGTGACCTCGTATGTCTTCTTCCTCGTTATCTGTATAACCTTCGGGAAATGTTTTACCAAGCGTTTGTGTTCTATAGGTATCCACCGGAACGGACACGCTCGCGCAGCCCCGTCACTCGCTCCCTGACTCCGCCCTCACACAGCCCCAGCTTCACCTCCTGCAGCTCCACCCACAGCCCCCAGGCGGCGCCTTGGATGAACGGCATCGGCCCGCGGCGAGGGTCGTGGGACTGGACGCCGCGTGACAGGGACGAGTGGCGGAACGGCGAGGACGACAGGCCCAACGAACGCAGGAAGCCCTACCTCAAACCAGCGGACGAGCGCAGCAGGGACCGCTATTTCTCCTCCCACCATCCCGCCGACGATTTCTATAAGAAGGAAAAGCTGCTGCGCGTGTCCCAGCACCAGAGACACGAGGCGAAGTTCAAGAGGAGAGACGCAAGCGGGGATCATCACAGGAGCAGACATTCAGAACCCGAGCCAACGGAGGACGGACGAGGCAGGAGGACGAGCAGGAGGCACGAGAGGGAGGAGAGAGAGGCTAACAGTCAGGTACACGATATAGCTGAACTGTTTGTCAGAAATAAATCTGAGGGGCTTCACACTTTGTTTACAGATAAAGGGAATTGTAAAAGGTTTGAGAAGCCCCTGTTTCCTACACAGATCTACTCTGTGCTTTAACTGAACAGATTTAACACTGAGCTTGTACACGGTTGAAAATCCCAGGCCAGTGGATAGTCAAACTAAAACTAGTGTAAAACACTGACAGTGTACTGAGTGGGTGGTTTGTGTGTGTGTGTGTGTGTGTGTGTGTGTGGTCCGCAGAAAGAATCTACAGAGCACCGAGCCAAAGACAGATCATCATCTCCACACAGCAGCAAACCGACAGAGCCCAGCGAGGGCGAGCGTGACCGAGAGAGTGAGGTAACTCCACCACAGACATGACATAACAGACACAACGTGGCAGCTGTGTTACACAGAGTACGTAACGAGAGCCCTTAATAAGAGCCAGCACTATCCAATTCGTACATCGATGCAAAATGTTCGCATACCGTTCTCTCTCCATCTTACGTTCCAGCACTTGACCCATAAACTCGATGCGAAGATAATTAAGAATCACGTCCGGAAGTGATTTATTCCTCTTATTTATCCGTTTTGTAATTCCATTCTAGTGGTGCGGAATATCCACGAAGCCGGTTAGTTCCTGTTCCTGTTCCGAGTTACATTATAGCAGCTATAAACAGAAAAAAAAAAAAAAAAAAGTCTGCTGTTATGGACAATTAATCAACAGCTTCTACAGAATTCAGCCAATCCGTGGTCTAATGTGTTTATAAGTACAGCTACACTGGCGGCTTTAGTCCAGAAGGCCTATTTTTGTGGTAAAATAAGAAAAACTGGTGCAATGTCAAACCTCTAAATTTACTGTAGAACTGTCAGTAACGCTGTTATTATTTTCTATCCGTCATCCGCAGGTGGAGGAGTGTGGAAGTGGGGAGGACACGGAGGGCGAGTGCTGGTACCCTAAGAGCATGGAGGAGCTGGTGACAGTGGACGAGGTGGGAGAAGAAGACGACTCCATTGTCGAGCCTGATCTCCCCGGGCTGCAGGAGGAGGAACGCGAGGAGCAGGAAGAGGAGGAGCGTGAGGAAGAGGAGGCACAGGAAGGAGAGCGCACGCCGGCAAAGGAGGAGAAACAGGAGCCGGCGTCGGCTCCAGACGCTGTAACGGAAGAAACGTCGAGGTCTAATCAGCCGGAGTGCGCCGAAGCCCCGCCCTCTCACATCTGCCACTTCACCAGTCAAGAGATCAAAAGTGCGCTGGAGGGGGCAGCAGAGCCGTGCGTATCTCTGACACACACGACAACACACACCGTCGAGACACACACCAACACAACACACAACGCGCCTGAGAGTGTGTGCGAGACGGAAAAGGTCACGGACACACACGCGGGTGGTGAGACGGGGAGGACGAGTGAGGCTGAAAAGAAGGAGACGGAGCATGTAGAGGAGAACCAGAAAAGAGGTATACACACACACACACACACACACACACACACACACAAATACCAATAAATCAGATTGTAGATGAGTATACAGCTAGCACTTTAAACTGTAGGACTGTGTAAATGATTATTAGAGTTATACTTATATTAAACACCAAAAAAAAAATCGAGAATCTCCATTTCCATCTGTATTTAAAACAAAACCGATAAGACAAGTTCATTGTCCTCTGAGCCTCACACGGGTCTAACTGAGCTAAAGTAGCTAGCTAACGTTTCTGTATATAGCTAGCTAATTTTAACTTTTGGCTCGTAACTTTATCATTTTTTAAATAGATTCTGCCAGTCATGCACCGTGTACTTTAGTTACCGGCTCCGTTTATTTTAGGAAGACATGCGCATTATTATTATTATTATTATTATTATTATTATTATTATTATTATTATTAAATCTAAAACCGAGGTGTAAATTTGAGCTCTCCTCGCCTCCTGCCTGTAAACAGCAGTTCCTCTTCCGTGTCCTCTGGCTCAAACATCAAATAGCAAATCAAGCAATCTCTCATCCACCAAAATAGTTTGTCATCTCCGGACCTGATATGAAGAAGGCGGCGTATGACATCTGGTAACCAGAGATAATCAAAGATTCACCGAACGGTCTGGCAAAATATGATCGAATGAATAATGTGGTTTTTTTCCCCCCTGATTTCAGACACAGTTCAGCAGAGTTCACAGCCTGCGAGTTCACCGCAGAGGATTGGCATCAAAGCCCCGTCACCGTCACGAGAGCAGGAGAAGATCATCAGCGAGCACAGCATCCCGCTAGGTAACCCCACCCTCCGATCCGGTCTCCAGACGTTTACTGAACTGACTTTGACTCCAGTTATTGGTGTTTGTATCTGGACTCGTCTCAGTCTTGGGAATTTGTTTTGCTAATTATAGTCTTCTAGAAAACATTAGCATCGGCACAACGCACAAATGAAGCCAACTAGTTGACGTAAAGGCTTGGCCTCGAAAAGAATTCGATGGTTTCCGGTCTCGACCTTGACTCTCACTTTCATCTGGACATGACCTTGACTTGGCCTCGACTGCCTTAAGACTCAGTCCTGACTCGATCTCGGCTAGTCCTGGGCTTTGACTTGACAACGGCAGTCTTGACTACAGCCCTGACTGTTTCTAACCAATAGCTTTTCCACAATAAGCCCTAGTGAGTTTGCTTTAGGCAAATGCACTTGAGCTGATTTGAAGCCATAAAAAATAAATTAAACTTGGTGTCTGGCCTCTTTGTCATCGCCTCTCCAACCAACATTTAAGTTTCACACCTCTAATGTCTTACCTTTAGTGATAAATAAATAAATCTAAAATACTTGTCAACAGATTGTCTGTATATTACTGTATATTACTTATTCTGTATTAATGGTAGTCATTTTCCGTTCCATATGAAATCCATTTTCTCATAATACTCTATTTTTGGTCCAAAAGCGTACTTTTAATAAATGAATAGACCAGACACTTAAATCCTATATCTGTGTGTGAGACGGACGCAAGTACGATGTAACAATGTAAATAAGCAAACAAAATTAGAATTAAACACAGGACAGGGGAACACAAGCAGACAACAAACCAATAGCAGAACAGGGGCAGAGACAGGACTACAAACACGACAGACCCACGACGCACGTTTAACATCAGACAGCTGACTCGTACAAACATGCACCCACACACACACACACACACACACACACACACACGTGACAAGCCAAACAAGTGATGCACAGCAATACACACGTGGTACAATAACTCCTCCGACTTTGTGTATGTGTGTCGACGTGACCGCAGTAAACACTCACTCTGTCTGTGCGTGTGTGTTGTTTTAGGTGTGGAGTTCATCGTCCCCAGCACAGGTTTCTACTGCAAACTCTGCAGCCTGTTCTACAGCAGCGAGGAGATGGCCAAGACCACACACTGCCGGAGCACCGTTCACTACCGCAACCTGCAGGTCGGAAAAAACTAATTGTACAGAATCGTAGACATATTTATGGCCATCTTACACTTCGGCCACTTTGCTTGTAGACAGCGAAGCCCGCCAAAACACAGACGCGGAGGCGCCAAATAGAGCTGACAGTTTCCTAAAGACAGAGGTCAATTGATTAATACTAACCATCTGCACCGCACACAAATAAAGCGCGCACATCCCAAGCGGCTTTGTGTCAGCTGTGTGAGATAAGTAGGCTGATAACAGTGATGGCATGCCAAGATACTGAGAGCTGGGGCCCGGAGACAGATTTCATTACCCACCCCATCAATACACCACGCCGTTATTAGTTATGACAAGACGAGCTCAGCGGGCTAAAAGTGGACTCGAGGGGACGGCTCAAGGGGACACACGGGTTGAGACAAAAACAGCCCTGAATATACGTATGAAGTATAACGTAAGAGACACCACACTAAATTGTTTGAGTAAAACAAAAACAATACTCTCATGAATATACAAGACATTTTTATATAGAAGTGTATATTAATATATATATATATAAGGTGTTCATTTGTGTTTAGAGTTATTATCATACTAAATTGTTTGACTAATGACTAATTAACAATCCCTAAAGTGCATTTTTTCATAATTCCTAATTACACAAAAGGCGAGGATCAGCACAAAGTTAAGGCATGTACTGTTTAAAGGTGCAATAGTCAATTAAAAAAAAAAAAAAAAAATGGAGAACATGATAATGAATAATGGATTGCGCCATGGCCTCGGCACAAACGTGTTACGTGGCCGAGGAAAACCGTTTGGAAAACTGCCTCGCGGTCTGGAATGCTCGTTTGTGATTGGATCGGCTTCTTGTCAGTCACTGGCGCATCCGTCACTCCGCCGCATCTCAGTCTGTTCACACAGAAAAATATGGCACTTTCTGTGCGGCCAGATCATTCTTGTTTTATCAGAAAGATCACTCAGCGATTAAAAAAAAAAACTGATTCGAATCTGATTCCGCTCTACATATTTTATCTTTCGACACCTAATCTTGCCCAATTTGGACAAATCTTACCTGCTGCACCTTTAATGCTGCGTTGGAACGAACTCTGAGGTTGTCTGTGTGTCGACTGATCTAAAGCGGATACACTAGTATATACTGTATAACTCGTTTAAAAAATAAAGAAGTGCTACTGTGTTTACTGTCGATGCTGTGAGCGGCCATGTTGACTCGACGTCACGTGGTTCAGGAGACTTTCCGAGTCGAGAGGGCGTTTTTTTTTTCCTAGTCGGAGGTCGGGAATTACGAGTCCCAAGCTTTATTTCTTTCCTGTCTTTACGTTTATAATGTGTACAAACAACATTCGCTACAGTTATTCCCTGGATTCTTCATATATTCTGTCAAGTCCAACAATCTGACGTTCGCAGTCATGTTCCTCAGACCGTAGTCACTCAGGGAGTTGCAGTGTGTCTTCACTGACTGAAAGCCAAAGAGATGTAGACACATAGCACACCGAGGAGTGGACTAATGGAATAATTAGTGTGAGAATGTGTGTTCATAACAATGTGGCCTTTAGAAACCATTAGTGTGTGAAGGGCAGCAGGCGCTGACCAGGCGTGTGGTCAGGATCGAGTTGCCCATTAGTCACTCTCAGACACACATCTCTCTCTCTCTCTCACACACACACACACACACACACACACACACACACACACACTGCAGGCATTCACAGCGTGAAGAGCTACAGCTGCTCTGTCACTCACAGCACTGTGGAGACAGGAGAGAGAGACAGAGAGAGACAGGAGAGAGAGACAGAGAGAGAGACAGGAGAGAGAGACAGAGAGAGAGAGACAGGAGAGAGAGACAGAGAGAGAGAGAGAGACAGAGAGAGAGACAGAGAGAGAGACAGGAGAGAGAGACAGAGAGAGAGACAGAGAGAGAGACAGGAGAGAGAGACAGAGAGAGATGGGGGGATTTGATTAGTAATACAGTAATACGCTCAGTGTCGTGCTATTATAGGAAATTAATCAGCAGCGCTGTGGAGACAGGAGAGAGAGACAGAGAGAGACAGGAGAGAGAGACAGAGAGAGAGACAGGAGAGGGAGACAGGAGAGAGAGACAGGAGAGAGAGACAGAGAGAGAGACAGAGAGAGATGGGGGGATTTGATTAGTAATACAGTAATACGCTCAGTGTCGTGCTATTATAGGAAATTAATCAGCAGCGCTGTGG
>CM075027.1:16015827-16029000 GCA_037576675.1 Pangasius sanitwongsei
GGAAACGAAATTTCAATCCTCTGTGTGTCCTGTACATATAGCAGAATTGACAATAAAGTTGACTTTGACTTTGACTAATTTATGCATTTAATTTATGTTGTTTTACTTCTATATTATAGGATAGAAATATTATTTTATATTAGAATAATTTATTATTATTTTATTTTATTTTATTATTTTTAGAATTTTTGTTACATTTTTTGTAGCTATTTTTCTGCTTGCCTCATATGCCATGAATTCTTTTTTTAATTATTTAATATATTTTGCTTTGGTCAGCAGATCATCACATAAAAATAATTATTCCCTTTTAGTTTAGACCACCTTCTAACGCAATTATTGTTCATTTTTAAGCGATTATTTATTGTTATGTTTTATAAACAGGTCACTAAACATTGCTGAGACAAAATCAGAGGCAATGACGTAATGCAGTGGTTGTACTTCCTAATGTCGGCCGCCAGGTGGCGCTGCGACTCAACGCGAATTTTCTCGATTTCGAAAACACGAGAAGCCCCCCTTCCGCCCGCCCCCCTTCAACCTACACTTCCTATTGGTTGCCGTCGCGTCCGGACTTTAAATAAACTGGCCAATGAACGCTTAAAGGGCGGTCCTGCGTCATTGAGTTGCTGGGCAGAGCGAACGGAAAACGTTTGCAAACAGAAAGGCTTCGTTAGCGTTTGAAAAGCGAAACGCGAAGAGAGGTGAGATTTTTTTGGTGTATTTGTCACGTATTTTGCTTTTTAGTGGCACTGAGAGCGGTTTATCCACCGTACACAACGCGTTTGCCTAGAAAACAACTGTATCCGATTGTTAAATGGAGCTGACGCAGGTTTGTTTGTGGTTGTATCCCAAATGCCTGCGTTCTCGCTACCTAGGCGGACTGCGTAGGCTGCGACGTAATGACGTATACGCCGAACTTAGTGCACTTGGTGTTGTAGAGGGTGTTGGTTTGGGATGCGGGTTTGATGTGGTCTCCTGCAGCTTGTGTATACACAACAAACCCGTCCGTTATAGTGAAACATAAGTGACGCTGCAGAATTTAAGCACTAAATTATCTTCTAAAGTGAAATAACAGGTTTATTATTTTATTTTCTGTGGATGTTTAACCTGAACTATAATCTCAGAGCAACATTTTGAAGAAGGTGTGATGGCATGTAGCTAGCTCACTGAAGTTAGTCAGTTGATTGAATACGAAATGAATTAAATGTGCATGTTGCTTTTAAAAATGGTTTATTATTCCTTTTTAGGGTTTTGTAAATTGAACTATTTTTGCCTGCACCTCGTTTTGAAGTCATGGCGTCTGACTGTGAGGCATGGCTGAACGCCAACCCCGTCGGTAAGTCTGACTTTAATACACAACTTTATTTACTTCATGGGCCGAGTCCCAAACTGCTCACTCTTCCCTACACAAGTGCCCTAGATGTGCTTTAAAACTGCGCATTATGTACACTTTCTAGTGCACTGCATGCAGCCACAGCCACTTTTTTTTTTTTTTTTTTTGGTGGCGCCACTTTGAGCTTGATTTTTGGACTTGGACTAAAGTTTAACAATAAATGTCTACCTGACGTCCATTTTGAAAAGATCATTTTTTTTTTTTTTTTTATTATTATTTTTTTTTTTGTTATAAATAAGTTTAAAATCAATGCCATAGAAAGCAACAAATTTCGATCGAGCCCTATTCAGACGTGATTAGTTTTACAGAATTATTCCCCGAGTATCTCTGGGATTTCAGTTACATCTGAATTCGTCATTGCGCTTTCTTGCACACGTCCCGAAGGATATATGAGATGGGAGGAAAACTTTATATTTCAGTACTTTTGCGTTCGCGCGAAAAACTTTTGCATTTGCTCACACAACTTTTTTTTGTGTTCTCTCGCAATGATTCGTGTTCTCGAGACAACGCAGACGTCTTTGCGAGAGAACGCAGAGTTTCTTGGGAACGCAAAAGCCTTGAGCTTGGGGAAAGATTTATATTTCGTATTCTTTCCCGTCACCACGTGCCCTTAGGGCCTCCAGATAAGTCCAGAAAACCAGAATGACAGTTGAAAATATAGACGACGTTTAAAAGGATGTCTAGACAAAAGTACCGTTGGAAACGTTGGCGTAACGTCGTCGTGAACTAGAGACGTGACTTTATTTCATTTTTCTGCAAAAAAAAATAAAAAGGCAGCTGGATTTGTCGTCTTGTAAAACAGATGTATGTGGTTAACACTTTTTTTTTTTTTTTTTTTTTTTTTCCTTTACTGCAGTGCAGACTCACCTTGCGTTTGCAAAAAAAAGCAGAAAGGTGAGAGGCAACACGGCTCGTTTTACATTCGCTGACATTTCAGCGAGCGCAGGAGCTCAGGCTGCAGTCACACTCGCACGTGACGTGTCGCAGGTGGGCGTGTAGCGAGCGCGCCTGTAGTCGCCTGTAGTAGGAGTGCAGTTTCAGTTTCCACAAGCAGTGGTGGTGTCTAAATATAACTTCTAAAGCTGGTCGAACACATTATAATGCCACGTTCTTACGTTTTTTTTTTTTCTTCTTCGTAATGCCGCTATACACATTTCCCGAGAGTTCGTATGAGACGCGATGCAATGGAACCATGTTTAGAAGTTTTTCTTCTATTTTTAAACGTCAGTTTGTAAGTGCAGGTAGGAGCTAAAGTGTTAAGCGGGGAACTGAAGAAACGTCAGACCGCACGTGGTCCGAGGACTCGTTCGAGGCGATCGTTAGGATTTGTCGCTTTAGCGCGTCATGCCAAAGTCAAAATCAGGATCCTTTCGTTCAGTGTGCTTTTAAAAAGTCCCGAATGCGCATCTCTATCATCCACTACTATGTAAGTACTCCTCACGTTCTTCATCGGAGAGACGCGGTAGGAGGTGTGACGATGTGAAGATTATTTGTCCGTGTTTTCCTCATGTTTGTTAGATAAATGAGATGATGTGCGACTTGACCTGAGCGTGTTCAATCCGTCTCTCTGCAGAAGCGGACGATCTGAGCGACTCGTACCAGTCGGACAGCGAGGCGAACGGCCTGGGTTCCAGAGCCAACAACGAGATCAACGGAAACTGGGTTCCCGCGCCGGTGGGAACCGTGCACGAGGCCCGGCTCAAGGCCAAGGCCAAGCGGCGCCTCCGCAAGAACTCGTCCAGAGACTCGGGCCGGGGAGACTCGCTGAGCGAGAACGGAGACGCCTCCCGCTCCACCGCGCCCCCCGCCAGCCCCAAAGGCAAAGTGCTGGACCGCAGATCACGCCTGGGCAAAGGGCGGGGCCTGCCAAAGAAAGGTGCGAGAAACGTCCCTGCGCCGCGGCGTCACGTGTCCGTGTCATCTGTGCGGAACGCGCCCGAGCGATATTGGCGGAGTATTTTAAAATGTCATTTAAGAAGAATGGGGAAAATGTTCGAGGTTGTTATCAAGAACTGTGTTTGACTTTATCGGCTGTCAGACTTCTGACCCTGCGGCGCGCGAGATAAAGGCGTAGGGTGGTGGAAGAGGGCGCGGTTCGGTCTCTGAGTACACAGTGTTCTCTTTATGTCCACATACGGAGGTTAATGAGCGTGAACAGGATGGCCGTCAATCAGCGTTAAGTGCAGCATGAGGTCTTGCACCAATTACACCGTAAACACACCACTGATTAATCCCCTCTCTCACTCGCTCCACGAGACTCCAACTCGAAAAACTCCACGCTCGTGTTCTGAGGCGTTTGGTATATAATCGTAATTATATTATAACACGGATTATTTTAATGCACAGCTCTGAAGTCCCGATTCTGACTGGTCAGATGATCTATAACTGCGAGGAAAATCTGAAAGTAGCGCAGGTTTATGTTAATGAGCTCGTTCTAATGCGTTATCGTATCTATAGCAACAGCTCAACACAGGGACTTTACGGATAACGTGTGTACAAGAGTCATTTATTTAACGCTTATAGAAGGAGTCTCCAGTGTCGGAGGTCAGTTTTCTGATGTCTTTCAGGACAGGAGTTGACGCTTTTTTGCGGTTTCTGAGTAACATGACGAGACGGAGGATTTAACGTGCCTATAATCGGATAAAAAGTCCGGCATGTCGTTAATTGATCAATAAGAACTGTAGCATGCGGCAAATCGCTGTCGAATAAGATACGGTAATATACTCTGATGAATTTTGACACCACTCCATCATTGATTATTTTCCCATATCAGCATACCCCCAAAGGGTTTTATTTCTTATTTGAGTATATAAACTAGTGTCTCTTGTCTGCTGCATGTTTGTCGTTTGATACATTAAGCAGGCGTGTGTGTGTGTTTTTCCAACTTGCCTGTGTAAGTCCTCTAGTCAAATATCGACGCACTATCCAAGTCTTTTTCTCTCTGTTTCTCGTCACATCCAAAGATTAATCGCAACGAAGGCGTTGTGGATTTAGTAATAACTTGTCTTTAGCCGTGATACAGTGACGCCTCGTCGTCGTATTCGGGCGTTTAAGCCCTCGTTAGCTGCGCCTGTAGCTCATTTTCCTGAACGCTCCCAAAAAAACACACCCCAAAGATGCCTGAGCTTGCTGATCACCTTCGTATCACGCGTCCTGAAACGCTTAAGGTGGATGTTTTATTAGCTGGCTTTGATATTAAATAACCTAATCATCACTTTGTGTCTAATCAGATTTTATTGACAGCGGGAGTTTGGGTTTCTCTCCATGTGCTTTCATGCAAATTCTGAATTTGTTCGAGTCGTATATACGTGTAGTAGTGTACGATGTAGCGTGTTGGTTTTTGCCAACTTTTTGGTTTTTCCCCAAAATTTGGATGGAAAAGTTCTTCCTCAACTTGATCTGTTGGTTCTTCCCTCAGTCCGTCTCTAGTGATCCTACTCAGTGGGTGTGTGCTCAAGCTATATAAAGGCATGTTTTATATCTCTCTCTGTGTGTGTGTGTGTGTGTGTGTGTGTGTGTGTGTGTGTGTGTGTGTGTGTGTGTGTGGCTGTCCAGTGAGCCAGAAATGACTCACACTCCATGGCCTGCAAAGTGTAAGCGTGTAGCAAGCTGCAAAAAAATAAAACTGTTTGAAACTTGTTAGCTAGTGTCAGTTCCTTAGGTCACTCTGAAGAGCCTCTCAATTGGTTTGCACGCAAGTCGTGTACAATTTATAGACTGTTCCAGAAACCCGACTGCAGGTTTAGATCTCTGATGAACAAACCCGAGGTGACCGGTGAAGGAAACACTCCCTGAGATGACGTGAGAAGGGAGCCCGTGACGCCTCTGTGTGGCACCGGATAGCGTGATTTTATAAATGATTACAGTGTACGGGTGTAGAAGAGGAGAAAAGTAAAGAGTGCTGGGATGAGCAGCAGGACACAGTTAGGATTACAGCAGCAGTTCTTGGGTCTAAATCGCCAGCGTCTGTTAAATACTGAAGAAAGGATGAGCCTGGGGCGTAAACTGTTTTTAGGAAGTGAGCATGTTTTTGGGAAGTGCTTCATTTTAGCTCCACAGTTTATTCACTACATATGATCACTACCCAGGACGTGATGCAGGTTTACTCGTAGTAATAAAAGGTACATCGGTTAAATCCGCTCTGTCTCAGTAATGTAAGGGGGTAAATATTCCATCGTAATGCAAGTGTACTCTGATGCATGAGACACCCAGAAGCTTGCTTCAGGATCAACACCCAGGGTCCTGTAAAGCTGATTTGTGACACTGGCTGCTGGTGGAGATGAAACCGAGCAGTAATTTAGAAGCAGAATGTTGAGTGTGAAGCTGCAGATATGGATTATGCTGAATATCTGATTATGGTGTAGGAGTGACTGCGGAGGCTGGACTAACAAACACGTCAACCTCTCCTGTCTCTCTCTCTCTCTCTCTCTCTCTCTCTCTCTCTCTCTCTCTCTTTTTCACGCTCTCACCATCTCTCTCTTGCTGTCATTCGATCTCGATTGGTCTGTCTGTCATTCTGTGTCTTATTTCTCTCTCGCACGCTATCTCTCTTTCTGTCTGTCTTTCTCTGTGTGTCTGTCTCCCTCTCTCTGTCTTTCTGTGTCTGCATCTCTCTCCCCCTCTCTCTCTCTCTCTCTCTCTCTCTCTCTCTCTCTCTCTCTCTCTCTCCATTGCATAACAGAGTCAGTCAATAAGGCAGTGTGTTGTATAATTCTGTCCAGTGGGAAGAGTGACGCAAGAAAAGGACTCTTACTTTTGCACACACGCACTCGCACTCACTGTGTGTATTGGCTGAGGTGTGTTTAGTGTATCACATGGTGCACTAATTCAGGTTTAATCCATGCTGACTGCCTGCTTAAACAACTGAGATGGATTTATGGTGTGTGTGTGTGTGTGTGTGTGTGTGTGTACAGATTCAACACGTACACAGTGTTTGTGGTTGGTGTATCTAGAGACGGTGGGGGGGCCTCACACACACACACACACACACACACACACACACACACACACACACACGCACGTTCTCCGTAGGAGGTTTTAGAGTGGTGTGTGCGCGCGTGTGCATGTACAGCAGAGACTGGAACATCATGTACAGAATGCAGTGCGTGTACATTCAGCTGCACCAGGTTCAGAGTGAAGCATGTATTTGTATGTGTGTGTAGGTGGTGCTGGTGGTAAAGGTGTGTGGGGAACGCCAGGAGAGGTTTACGACGAGGAGGAAGTTGACGTCCGGGACCCCAATTATGACGAAGATCAGGTAAAAAAAAAAAAAAAAAAAAAAAACGGGTTTGTCCCAGCACCTGGGTGGTCCAGCCCAACGTCAGTCTGGGGTGGACACACACACACACACACACATACACACGGTCGCCTCCATTGCTTACTTGCGCTCAGAAAAGAGTCGTTTCTATGGAAACACACACAAACTCCTGAACATCTTTCAGATGGAGCTAGTTATTATGTGGTCAGCTCTGTAAAATGACAGGGAAAGTTTGATAAACACAAATAGAGTTAAACAAGCAGAAGCTCGTAATTACTGTCATTTCTACGTCATGTGACCAGGCTGTTTCATTTAAACAGTCCAGCGAAGACTGCAGTTTTACTACTTTAGCTGAGCCTCTAGCTGATCGGAATAAAATGGCCAAAAAAAAAAAAGATTAAGTAAGGCATGTCCCGAAGTGTTTTATGCCTCCAATACCACAGCAGTTTGCCACGGATTACATTTATAAGAAAAATTACTTCCCTCCCTCGTGGAGTACATGAGCAAAAAGATCAGAAACCACAAAGCATAAACTCCTCTGTCTTGCAAATATTGTGAACTGTAACAAAATTTCTCTGTTTACCCTGTAAGATAAAATTGATTATTATTCACTATATAATGACTAAGTGTGTAGCTTAAGCTACATCTTTGAATAAAATCGAATGTGTATTTGTTCAAAGATTACATTTTCTTTTATCTAATGATTTATTGAAAATAAATATCGAAACCTCTTTTTGCTCGAGTCGTCCGAGTATACGTATGATATAGAGCTGTTTTAATCCAAGTGTTTGTATAACAGAAATAATTATTCAGTAGCTAGAAGTGCACACAACTGTTTCTCGTGCAGGAGAACTGTGTGTACGAGACGGTGGTGCTGCCGCTGGACGAAGACGACTTCACTCGATCCGTCACGCCCATCGTCCAGGAGTACTTTGAGCACGGAGACGCCAACGAAGTAGCGGTACGGACGAGGGAGTGACGTTTCTCAAATCCTTTGCTTAAGCGCGTGGCCCAGTCTCGTTTTCAGAAATGGCAGTGGTGAGGTGTTGGTGCAGGATTACACGCTAATACTGAGCCAATCTGTCAGTCACCTGTACTTTGAAGCATTTCCAGGTTTACTTGCCTGACTCCAGCAAAAGCAATAAAACCCTCAACGTTTTAAACATGTCCTCTGAGTTGCTGCAGTCAAATTGGCTTTCATGTCGCCAGCAACTTTTGCTAGCTTAGTTAGCCGGCTTGTTTACTGCTTAGCTTTTTGTCATGTCAGTATGAATATGACGCTTTACCTGGTCAATATTAGTTCAGTCAGGTGACCAATGAAAGTCTTTTATACTCGGAATAACATTAGCAGAGCACTGTACAGGATAAAGGCATCATTAGCACCCCCATGTCTAGCTAATACAAGCGAATCTGTATTGGCTAGGAAACAACTGGGAGTATATCTGTAACTACGCATCTAGCCCAAAACCCACTAGCTGCTACTAGCTACTCAATTTAATTTATTTAACTTTGCTTGTTACATTGCTTGGTTAGCTGGCTAGAAGCCATGTTGTTCATGAAGCTATAAAATCATTTTATTCTCCTCCGACACTTTATGGTTTAAAAACAGGTCCTCTTTTTTTTTTTTTTGGATGCAACTGTGAAGTAGCTGTTTCTTCTTTTTTATTTATTTTATATTCTCTCTCTCTCTCTCTCTCTCTCTCTCTCTCTGTAGGAGTTGCTAGGCGAGTTAAATCTGGGCTCCATGCGCAGTGACGTCCCTCTCCTGGCCGTATCGCTGGCGTTGGAGGCCAAGGCGAGTCAGCGAGAGCTCACATCCCTCCTGCTGTCGCGTCTGTGTGGCCGAGTCCTCAGCCGCTCCGACATCGAAGCCTCCTTCCACAAGCTGCTGAAAGAGCTGCCTGACCTGGTGCTGGACACGCCCACAGCGCCACAGGTAACAGGATATGTCAGGAGATATCTATCAAACCTGAGGGTTATTTACAAAAAAAAAAAAAAAAAAAAAGTACTGTGGGAGTGGCCTAATATTCTAATGTGATGCTTGATTGACATCCCTCACACAACTCGAAGAACTAAACACGGCTCACACAGCCGTGTGTGTACATGGAGTGCAAGTTCAGCACTTGGGATAAAACACACACAGTGGGAGGGTAAAAAGTGTGTGTGTGTGTGTGTGTGTGTGTGTGTGTGTGTGTTGAGCTGAGCTGAGCTGGTTTTGTTCAGATTGGAACAGCAGAGGCAGCTCTTTTCTCTCATCAGGGCCTCTCGCTAAATGCAGAACAAAACACGCGCCACTGGTCATCCCCTCGCCGTCTGAGTAAACAAGGCAAATGACCCGCAACAGCACGCGTACACACTCGACCTGACTGCAGTCTGAACCATTTCCTCACTTCTTTTTTTTTTTTTTTTTTTTTTCTTTTCTTCTTTCTTTATTCTGCAGACATGTGGAAATCCCCTGTGGGTTAACACCGTATTTTCCAGACTAGAAAAGGTTTATCTAATTTCTCAGCAGTAAACATCACTTTTGTATAGACTTCATGATGACGTACTGTATTTACAGGCTGATGTGCACCAAGATTCAATCAGTACAGTGCCAGACTACAGCAACACCAACAGGAATGAGGGGAAAAAAGCAACTTGGAGATGCGGTTTCTTAGATATAGTCTTAATTCTCATCAGCCTCTCTGTCACACCTCTCTAAGCAGAGTTTATCTAAGCCTTTCATGCATAAACCATCAATACACATTTCAAGTTCTAATTGTCTAAATATGTAAATATTAAAAAGTAAGGCTAAAAAAAAAAAAAGAGGCTAAAACAGTATATCTGAAATAAATAAAAATCTTCCAGTATCCAAATCTTTTAATGCTGCAGACAAAAAAACGTAGAAAATATTATTTCTAAACGTACAAAATTCACACCGTTCAAGACAGTTGGGTTTTATTAATTTACAATAATGCTGTCGAGGTTTTGGAGGTTTCAGATTGTTCAGTGTGATTGTCAGCGTGTCTCTGCTGCAGTAGAAAACTGCTCATAAAGTAATAAACACACTTTTTGTTTTTGGTTTTTTTTTTCTTCTTCTTCTTCTTCTTCTCTTCCCCCAGTTCAGAACTGTACAGTCAGGAAACTGAAAGTGATGATGTTCAGATAAAGCTCACATGATCAACCACAGACCTGACTGTTGTAGCCTTTTAAGAAATTAACATGCAAGACAAAACGTACAACTTGCTAAATACATTTAAGGAACACAAGCATCTGATGAAATATGCTCACTGGTCACCGCTCCAAGTCACTATACTTATTATTTTTATATACTGTTAATTATTATTATATACTGTTAATATGATGACACAAGTACCTAAAAATATTCCAGTGGTTGCTCTTTTGAGGCATATTTGTCTTTTTATATTTGCATATTTTATTGCACATAATTCTTTTTTTTACTACTACTGTTTACTGTCTGCTGTTTTTTGTGATTTTAAAGATTTAGTTTTGTCTGTGCTTGCAGCTGGTTGGTCAGTTCATTGCCAGAGCGGTAGCGGATCAGATTCTCTCGGAGAGCTACATCGATGGCTATAAAGGACGAGTGGACTGCGAGCATGCCCGGTACGCCTTCATCCAGCACACGCCCACTGGGTGGGGTTTCAGTAATATATACAATACAATACAATACAATACAATACATACAGACGCACTTAAGAACTGCCAGTTGATGCATCTCTCTTATGTACTTTCATAAAAAAACAAAAAGATCCAGCAGTTCAGTCCTTTTTGTTCACGTACACTGGAACTTTTTGCTTTGTACAAACAAACTTCGTACTGTTTGAAAGAACATGAGTTTTGACTTTTTAGATTCGTTTTACGTTATATTTGTATGTGGATCGGATTAAAATTAGATTTCTAGACAACTCGGTTTAACCAGTTGAATTGGATTTCCTGTTGTGTTTTTTTTTTTTTTTTTTCTTTTCCTCCCCTCATCATTAAGTGTGTGTTGATTTTTGAGGTCAGAAGTTTGCAGCAATGAGAGTGAACACGGGGGGGGGGCAGGTTAGAGGAAGGACGGGATCCGAGCCTGCAGCCCTGAAGACCTGCCCTTTCTCCATCCTCTGGTTAAAAACATGAGGATTTTATGGCTGTTCTGTTTGTTGAATATGTTCAGAATCCACAACTCTGTGTGCACTTCATTACTGTAACAACTAACAGAATAGTGCAGCCCAGGAGTGGCTCATTTTCACAGTTTGGAGTATTTTGCTTGTTATATTTGTCTTCAGGTTTGATGTGAGTGAGCTTAGCTCGGGTTTGATATCTACCTTATTTACTCTGGTGCATTAAATCCTGAACCTGTTGCTTTATTTAGGACGTATTTAGAGATTAAATTAGTCTTCGTTAATAAACAGAAGGCTGCTTTCAATTCATTTCTGTTATATAGATTAATAATAGATCTTGTAATCTGTAATAGATTTTGTTCACAGATTGGTTGAATGAATGCGATTTAAATAATTATGGTTATTCAGCCCTGGCCGGTTTGATTGACAGCTGTGCGTTTGACTGACAGGGCTGCTCTGGACCGCGCTGCCGTACTGCTAAAGATGAGCAAGGAGGCAGGACTTAAGATGGATAACCTCTGGGGCTCAGGGGGAGGCCAGAGACCTGTCAATCAACTCATCAAAGAGGTCAGGACTCCGCCCACCCACGTATCGTAACACTGAATGACCGATTTGCTTTTTATGTAATAAATTTCTGGATTAATAATGTAATTTAGCATTATGGGAAATAGGGAGTAAATTTATTGGGTTATTTTCTAGTTTTAGAAACTATTTTATAATAAATAACAATTACGCAATAATAGATTATCAGATAACACGATGAGCGGATTTTTTACATGATGTCTTTTTAATGTGACTTTAATTTCATAACCTCTTGTGCTTATTTATTTGTAGTTATAATTTATTACATTTTCAAGCATGATATGAAAAAAGTTCATTATATAAAAAATTTATTTTAAATAAGTACATTCTGTGCCTTTACAGTCCTGTATAACAAATGTAGTTGTCCACGTTGTGCTAAAGAACACCGTGTTCCTAACACCTGAGCCTCCTCAGCTCGTGCTTATCCCCCTCCAGTGGACAGAAATGTGCTGCCCAAAGTGCAATACAGAGCTGAGTGCAAAGGTTTGCATTCCCCCATGGTTTTGAATGTTTTGAAAAGGTTAACGTGGGCGTGTCCTACAACAAGACGAAACCATGGCAAACCATGACTGTCTTCAGACCTGCTTTTGAAGAAGGCAGTAGTGTTCACTGAGGTTTTCAGAACTGCTCAGAGGAAATGAAAGTGGTAGTGAATCCACCCTTTTGCCTTTTATAACTGCCTTCAGATTATTAGAGAATAGTGAAGTCAAATGATTTTTTTTTTTTTTTTTTTTTTTCCGTGACTAATATAATGGCATGTCGCCACACTAAATGTCTTGTTGCTATAGATTCGATTTCTGCATCGTCTTTGTGCACAGAGGGTGTGCAAACTTTTGCACCTTCACATTCATACACAGAGCTAGCATGGCTCGTGACGTGGCATTTTCTCTGTGCTGTTTATTGGAAAGTTCTTGTATAGAGGATTATTTGCTGTTGACTTTGTGCTGTAGAGCTGCTGAGGTCTGACCGCGTGCTGTGTTTAAAGAGCTTGAGAGGACGGTACGTGTCTCACTTCCTCAGGTGAACCTGCTGCTGAAGGAGTACGTGCTCTCGGGTGACACGGCGGAGGCGGAGCGGTGTTTGAGGGAGCTCGAGGTGCCGCACTTCCATCATGAGTTTGTCTACGAGGTAACTCTTGCACGGATCGTTATCTTGGCGCGTTTTAATCCGTGAACATAACGTCATTCTGAGAAAACATAACAGTAATTCTGTGAATAGGTTTCAGTATCGCAGATTTAGCTACCATCCTCATTACCTCATCTTGCTCTGTCCTGCTCATCATCTCGTAGGCGATAGTCATGGTTTTGGAATCCAAAGGAGACACGACACTCCAAATGATCCTGAAGCTGCTGAAATCTCTCTTCGACTCTTCAGTCATCACTCTGGACCAAATGAGAAGGGTACGATGCCACCTGCTGGCCACGTTCATGTTCCTCTGCAGCTGCCAGCCCAAGAACACATGCAGAACTGTCTCATCATGTCCACAGGAGACCATTTGTTTTCAATTTTTTAAGAAATCTGTGAAGTATTATACTCAAGGTGTACGGCATAGAGATGCTGTATAGTGTTAACTAGTTGGAACAATTCCTGTTTTTACTCCCGACAGGGTTACGAGAGAGTGTATATGGATATTGCTGATATTAATATCGACGTGCCGTGTGCGTACTCTCTACTGGAGCTCTTTGTGGACAAGAGCTTTAGTGCTGGAGTCATTGACAAAAAGCTCAGAGACCTGTGTCCATGTCGGTAAGTGTGCCACATCCTTTTATATATATATATATATATACACTGCCCTCCAAAAGTTTGGAAACGCCTGAACAAAATAGGGTTTTTGGGCAATA
>CM075027.1:16029100-16052893 GCA_037576675.1 Pangasius sanitwongsei
ATTTATGCTGATATTGCCCAAAAACCCTATTTTGTTCAGGTGTTTCCAAACTTTTGGAGGGCAGTGTATATATATGTGTATATATATATTTTTTTAAAATAATTTAAAGCTAATTTAATTCACAGTGATAAATTGTGAACAAAAAGCTCTAGAATTCGAGTCTCAAAAAGTTTTGCTTTTAAAGTGAAATCTAAATCCCAGATTTTAACCCTCGAATACAAATGTTATGCACAGAACAGTTTCTGGGTACAGTATTGTAAACCATGCACGGTTTTTACTTCTCTCCCAGAGGAAGGAAGAGGTTTGTCAGTGAAGGAGATGGCGGACCTCTCAAACTCGAAACCTACTGAGTCCACCACTTCCCGTGTCCACCTTGTCTGCTGCGTGTGAGGAAACTAGCGCTACTCGTCTAAAAACTGCATACGTGTGTGTGTATATCCTACAGGTTTAGGTGTGTATATAATCTCCTCCTGACAAGAACGCAGAGCTTACGCAAAGGAACAAGGCTATGGAATAACCCAAACACACACACGCACACCTTTTGAGGTGACTAGATAAGCTAAAATGCTGAAAAAGTGCCACACTTTTGAAATGACTGAGTCATTCCAGGTTTTGTATTTCAGTTCACTGCCACTCAGCATATTTAACTGAAGATCCACTTAGCTGGATAACTTGAGCCGGATGTCATTTAACCTGTCTTAATTTATCCAGCCTGTATAATCTGTTTGCTTTGCAAGTTCCACTTTGTGAACTGTCTCTACTCCCTGTTTATAGAGTCAGTAGGTTTGTGTTTGTGATACCTTCATGTTGGTTTCAAGCTTTTTTTTCTCTTCCTTTTTTTTTTTTTTTTTTTTGTTTGTTTCCCTCTCCAATCTGCCTGAACTTTTTCACGTGTCTTTGTTTCCCCGCTCGGTCTAACAAAGACCTCGATACTGGATGCAACTGACAACGGAATGGCGATACAGAGAAATGTGAACCAATCGGGATTATTTCACACAAACGTTGTCGAAAAACATTATTTTTATATTTTCCAAACACTGACGTGGGCATATTTACCGAATGTTCTCGCTCTTTGTTGAAAATGGTTAAGAAATAAATAAAGGTTAAAGTAATGGTGTGTGTTTGCATTGCTTATTAAGACTTAATTGACTGAGTTCTAGTGTCCAGAAGGTTATGAGATCAAATCCCAGGACTGCTGGAGAGACTAAGGGAAAGGGAAGCCCTTAAAATGCTTGGACTGAAAAAGGTGCGTGTGTTTTACTATTACTTTTTTATTTATTTATTTATTTATTTATTTATTAAAAAAAAAAAAAAAAAAAACACTCCAATGCTACTTTATTTGCTCTAAGCATAAAAACCATCCGGTCATATTCTAGTTACATATCCATACACATGAAATTAGCGTACTGTATATTATGCCGCTTTCGACTTGCGAACTCGTTGCGTTCGAGCTACGGAGACGCTTCTGGGAAAGCATGTCTCGTTTGCCAGCTAACATTAGCGATCATGAGGTTGTGATGCATTTACTTTCTCAAACCAGCAAATTACTGTCAGTTTTATAGACGTAACCAATGAATGTGTCTGTGTTGACTGATCTAAAGTAATACTGCTAGAAGTTGTATTTTATTTACGGTTGACTGTACAAGCAGCCATGTTGACATGACGTCTCCTGCTGAGCTCAGGGTTAATGAGACTTTCCGAGTAGGAATTCCAAGCCGAGAGGGCATTTTCTTTGGTCTTTCCTAATTGCAGGTCGGAAATTAGGAGTTGTGAGCTTCAGTCGAACGCAGCATAAGTACCTGAAGCCTCGTAACAGTGAGAGCGTTAAGTGTGTGGCGGAAAAATTTCCTAATCGCTTTAGGAATATAACAGTTTACAACAGCTTGATGAATAGATGGGTTAAAAAGAAAAAAAACTAAGTATAGAGAAGTGATTTCAAAATGGTTTATAATTACTTAATCCTTTTCCACTTGCGTATTTATTCGCTGTCTCAAATGTTGCCCAGCAGTTGTATTCCTCCTCCAACCCTCCACTATGAGCTACTGCAGTGTGCCATCAGTATGAGTGGATCAGCTAGAGCACTGATGGTGTTGCTGGTGTGTTAAACACCTCAGTGTCGCTGCTGGGTTAAGAAACAGTCCACCAGCTCCACCTAACCGCGATGTGGTGGTCGGAAACTGGGAACACGCACTGTACGTGGAGATGAGCTTTTGTTATCTAACTGAACATGACCAGCCTTAGCAGTGTGTAATAATAAAATGCAGTAGGTTTAAACAACCCAGTAGCTCTGCTGTACCTGATCCACTACCACGTTACTGTCAGTGCTGCACTAAGAATAAAACCCAAATATCCACCCAGTGGTGGAAACTTTCCATTGATGGATTTGTAAAGAGGGGTGCCAATACATTGTGCTTAATGATAGAAAGGTTGGTCAGTAATTGTATACATATTGTATGTATGTTAGGAGAACCTAATCAAATGCCCAGTATGTGTAGTTACAAGGTCGTGTACATCGTGATACTTGACATGTTTATGATGTAGACATCATGGCGATCTCTACAATAAACTAATGAAATAAATAATGTTACAAATCTCTGCTCTTCTCACCCACCATTACAAGCTTCAGGTAAAGAATTATGTCTATTTAAAATGTTTTGAATGTAATTCTAGTTTACAAAAAAATATCCTGTTACACGGCATGTGTGTGTGCGCTCGGACACTGGTAACGCGGTGATGAATGTTTATGGTCACTCAGGTATTTACTACACACGCGCGCGCGCACACGTCATGTTGAGGTGTGTTCGTTGGGCCTCATTTATCTTTTTAGTAAAGATGCGTGTAATTGTTTTTGTGTAAGCCAAATCAAACTTTAAATGTCCTCCAGATTAACACAAGTTTCAGAAATACTGATTTTCTCCATGCTGATGAAGGCCCAGCTGCTTTGCATTTGGTGACGCCCACAAAACTCCATAAAAGGCAAAGCTCACAGAGCTGAAATGAAGAGTAAACGGCAAAAAAAAAAAAAAAAAGTCATTACAGCTACATTTCTTCTTAATTAAAGGACTGGTTTTATTTGTCTTATTACAGATTTGTGTTGGCTTTCTTTAATTCTTTTCTTATGTAACATTTGTTGTTGATGCCTTTAATATAGAACGACTGGGTTTCACAGACTTTGTGCTTGACAGCATTAGCCGTGTATAAAACAGCAGTAACTCGTCGACATTTTGACGATTCAAAGCCGCTCAATCGGTTTTCCGTTAGTCTTCTTATGCGTTCATTTACACACACGCTGGAGCACGAGTAGGTTACGAACGATTTTCCAAACTTACAGGATTTTCATAAATAACAGATTTCCTCTGTAAATGCTCCTACGAATGATTTATGAATAAATCCGTGCATATGCCGCTTGATAAATGAGGCTGTGTGTGTGGCATTGAACCCGAGCACATCGCTGCAACACCAAATCTCACAACTGCATGAAGACAGAATGGTGGCACTAATTCATTACGGTGATATGTTATGATATTAGGTTGTGACGGAGGTGCGCACTTCATCCCCTCGCGGCGCGCCCTACTGAGCGTGCTCCTGCTGCTCCCTGTTAGCCGCTTCCTGCTGCCTGATGAGCTCCTGCGCCTCCTGCTGCATCTTCTCCAGCTTCTCCAGCGTCACCGACTTCAGAGCCAGCAGCTTGGGTTTGCACAGGACCAGCGTCGGCACGTCCTCCACCGACAGCTGACCTACACACACACACACACACACACACACACACACACACACACACACACACACACACACACACACACACACACACACAGTGCTGTGGTATACATTTTCATAACATTATAAGTAAAACAGTTGTATAGCTGTCTTGCTAGGAAGTTAGATGCGACTCCTGTGTTATCTTGCTACATTTAAGAATAGGATAAACAAGGACCAACGAAAACATTAGTGTGTGTTTTAAATATTACAGAATATTATATTTGAGATGGGTGACGCTGGATAGTGGGATTATAAATCTTTATTATAATTAGAAAAGGAATGAATGGTGTCGATTCAGTTTACCTTGTTTAGGTAAGACCTCTCTGAACACTGACTTCAGTTCAGGCATCCTGAAGCGTCTCTATAAACCCTTTTACTAGAGAAAGGGGCAAAAAAAAAAGGAATAAATATAATAACGACATGAAATACAGCAAAATATATATATTTATAAGGTTGACTTGTTGAATACTGATGCAGGGCAATGTACAGCACAGGACACAATAACATAGGGAGAGATTAATTATCGGCTCATTCGCATATCGCGGTATTTCAGTATCGAAACATCGTGATCATGAAAAACAAACGATATATCGCTCAGCACTAAACTGCCTGCTTTTGATTCCTTAATATTTCCTGCTCTGTGATAAACTGTGTTCAGTGGCGTTTATCTTAACCGCCATTTTAGACTCGAAGCGTCTGTTTTAAAGTTTAATTTTTCCGAACTTAAATTTAATTAAAAAGATAATTAAAATACGATTTTTTAAACTTCTCTATCTCAGTTATCTAGTAGCTAAACATCTGACGCTAACGTTAAGCTCATCAGCTTTACTCTCAGGTTATTTTTATTATTGTTGTTGTTATTATTATTGTTATTATTATTATTATTTCAATACCAGCTACAAAATGGCGGCTCTAAAACTGACGTAAACCTACAGTTCGGTTGTATGGAAAAACAAATACATAATATTGTAAGATTACCGTAGTGGTGTTTCACTCAGGAGTCTCTCCTTGGCCGAATCCCGAATCGCTTTCTCTTAGTTCTGAAGTGCACTACATTACGTGTCGAAGCTATTCCTTCGTGCGCTATGTAGTGCACCTTAATAGGGAGCAGGAAGGGATTTGGGATTCGGTCTTGGATACGCAGTTGCTAGGGCGCTGCGCTTCTTCTTCTTCTTCGCTGTGTTCTGGAAACAGAGTGCGGTTCGGTGCTGCCACCTGGCGGCCATGCCGGCATGTTACACGTGTTAAATACATAAACGAATCCGTTTGTGTATGAATATGTCTAGGAATAAACGAATAATAGAAAATTATAGAAATAAGCATATGTTAAGATTAAAAAAAAAATCCATACGCTATTATGTTAAAAATATTAAATGCTCAGTTTTCACTTATGTATATGATCATTGTGTAGAGCACAGATTTATGAAAATAAATAAAAGGCTATCACATCATGTAACCTGAATGTACTTTCAGAGTGAGTTAGTGCCCAAAATAAAGAAACTGGGCCCCGAGGATGTTGATCCTGAGAGAATAACAAGCTAAAAATAAAAGTCCTGAAAAGCTGATGTTAGGATGTAAAGAGCTTCTGGGGGCTGACAGTTGATTTCATTTATACCCAAGGTACAAATTAGCGGCTTATTTTGTAGTCTATATTTGTAAAAAAAATAATAATGTGATTTAAAAAAAAACCCCGTACATATATGTTTAAGCTCAAAATATCACTCCGTAAATGTGTTCTTTAATTTATAGTTATTTAATTTTTATGAAGGGTGCCAATAATTTTGGAACTTACGGTTTTTAAAAGAATATTTCCAATTGAATTTTTATTTACTCTTACATTTCTACACTTACATCTTTATTTTAGTTTATTTACATCGTTGAGTTGGTAATTTGTTGCACATCTTTTAAAGAATATTTCTATTATTATTATTTACTTTATTAACAATTGTGGAGCAGGGCCTAATAAAATACATATAAAAATATCCTGAGAGGGGTAGTGGCTGTATATTTTTTAGAATAACTTTAATTTGAGACAGTAAAAATATCTCATTTTTGAGGTAAATACGTATAAGAAAAGAGAAGTGTTTAGGAAATCTCGCGATAATGTCGCGTGTCTATGCGGCTTACTTTACAATATCTCGCGAGGTATTGGGGATGAAACATGGCATGCGTGTGACGCCATCGCGCAGGCAGGGAGGAGGGGGCGTGGCTGTGAGAAGAGGAGGGGCGTGGCTGTAAGAGTACGAGGGGCGGGGCTGTGAGAGCGCGAGGGGCGGGGCTGTGAGAGCGCGAGGGGCGGGGCTGTGAGAGGGAGGGGCGGGGCTGGGAGGGCTCGCGCTGCAGCGGCGGCGGCGTTAGGGAAGGAGGAGGAAGCGGAGGATGGCGGAGCGACACCTCTGAAGGTAAAAAACACTTTTATATCCACAGAACGCGGCTCGCTGTTGTCGATTTACGAAACGCGTCGAACGTTAAAATGTCACGGGAACGCTGCTGTCGGTGACGCTGCCGGGCGACACGGCGCTCCTGTGCGGAGAAGCGGCTTTAAAACGCTCCTTTTGTTCAGCCCCGGAATGGCCGCTGTCTCTGTCTCTGTCTCTCTGTAGATGTGTGCACAGCTTGTGTATGTGTGTGTGAAGAGTTTTCTTTTACGCCTTTTTTATAGAGTGGAGAAATAACGCGTGCCCAACTGTGAATATTCGGAATAATCTGATCCCCAAAATGGTCGACCCGTTATCGGTTGTCAGTGGGGCTGATGACCGGATGACGGGTCGCCTGCTCCCCGCGTACACCTCACCGCGGCCCGGATGCTGCACTCACGCGTCACCGCGGCTCGACATGAGGCCTTCACGAGAAAGCCGAACATTTCGTAGTTTAGCGTAGCTTAGCATGGAGGTTCGGATTTTTATTTTAATTTAATCGACACCACAGATGAAATGTTGATTTTTATTTGAGTGAGCTAAACATTAAACGATAAGACGGTTGTTATTTATCATTTTCATCTCGTTTGTCATCTCGCACAAGCTAACATTAGCTTGCTAAGGTGTGTTCAAATATTATGGCTAATTGACTAACTTACGAATCTGTTTAGCCAAACACTTTATTTAACTATAATCTGTTAAGTGTAATAGTTGTCTGTCTGCACAGCGAATGTAATATTAAAATAATCCCGAATCGCTGTCACTGCAGTTAGCCACCGGGACGCTGGTGGATATATATATATATATATTTATATATATAAATATATAAATATATATATGTACATATATATATAATTATTTTTTTCTCCTAACCCAATCGTATTTAGACAAATCCCGCCTCCTGAGCTATGATTGGCTCCAAAGATCCTGCCTCCTGCTCTCGGATTGGCTGATAATTCATTTTCACGCGCAGTCTACCTGACAGACGTGGCAGTCAGCCAATCAGTTAAGTGATAGAGGCGGGATTTGTCGGAATGCGGATTAGGGAGGGGGATGAGAGACATACCAGCACGGAAGGTTAATATTAATATTAATTAACACTAGCTAGATGAGTGAAGAAGAGAACAAAATGTCTCTCTTCTGTTTCACAACAGTGGTTGACGTGTGTGTTTATTATTTTTTTTCCTCTCATATGATGTGGTGTGAAGGAGAAGGAGAAGTCACACACTGGTCTCTGGAGATCTCAGTGCTCTCATGTGCCCTTTTCCAGAAACTTCTCTCAACTTATCTTCTCCCAGAAATGTTTACACCCTTTTTTAGGAAATTAAAAAAAAAAAAAAAACCTCTGTTGTATATCATCAACCCGAATTGTGTTTACTGACACAGCCGTCTTTCCCAAGCCGGTTTCTGGAGTCTGGAAGGTTTAGTGTTTTTTTTTTTTTTTTTCTTTCTCCCTTTTCCTGCTCTAACACACCTGGTTGAACTTTTCAGCTCTTTAGGAATTTCTTCGCGAGGTTGAAATGAGCGTGTCGGAGCAGGAACGTCGACAAAAACATGTAGGGTGTCCAACAACAAGACTCGAGCGTAAATCAGCCGCCTGTAATTATGATGTAAAGCTCAGTGTTATGTCTTGGAAGGAGTGACAACGCGTGAGTGACGTTAAAAACAACCAATCACACGCTTTTCCTTCGATTTACCTGCTAAGATTTTTTTTTTATTCCGTTCCAGAAAGCTTGTTGTGTCACAGTGTTTTGCTAGAGAACCAATCAGATTCTAAACCACCCAAGATTCTGGGTGTACTCTCACTCCCCTGTCAATCACAGCAACACTGTGTCAGTCGTGGGTATGTGTGAGGTCAGGTATGAGGAAGAGGGCCGATAGCGCTTTCCACCGTGCCGTCACCCTCCCCGCAATTTCAGTCTGTTTGCATGTCCTTGTACGTTTACAGAACAAGAAAAAAAGATGAAGTCGTAGATTGTTCATGTTTCGGAAGATGTTTTTGAGAATGGTGTCTGTAGAGTGTCGGTATTTATCACGTTGTAGTTGTACGCTGAAAGAGAGAACGTCTGTGAGGAGATGAAAAAGACTGGAACGTTGCTGACAACGATTAGACTGAACAAGGTGATGTTTAATAGTACGGTAAGGTTAGGAACGTGCGCGGAGCATGAGCAGAGATATCGGTGTAATGAGTTCGCATCAGTAGTGGATCAAACACAGCTAAAAGGCGAGCTGAGAGGGACGGGGATGAGAAACCCAACTTAGGGTTTTTGGGGAGCTGCAGCTGGACACAAAATCGATGAGAACCCTATAGAAAGAAACAGGTTGTCGTACACTGTCTCGGGAGCGCGCGGGTTGTAGTACACTCTGTCTCGGGAGCGCGCGGGTTGTAGTACACTCTGTCTCGGGAGCGCGTGGGTTGTAGTACACTCTGTCCCGGGAATGTGTACGTTGTTGCACCAGTCAGACACACCCGTCACCTTGCTACCACGTTACACCTGTCAGATGTAAATCAGGACTGAACCTACACTGATATGTGAGTTTCGTAACACAACATTTGTGGCCTCTCTGTTTGCAGAGTGATTGCGTCACACGTCTGTATGTTGATTGATATAAAGCTAATACTCATTGATGCCGTGAGCGGCTTCGCCACTTACAGGACTTGAAGGATCTGCTGCTCACGTCTTGGTGCCAGATACCACACACACCTTAGACTTATGTTCTCACAGTCTGTTTTTTTTTTTTTTCCCTCAGTTTTTTGGTTTTGACATCACAGCATTTTTTTTCCCCACATTTTACTAGCTGACATCAGTGTTTTTAGCTGGTCATGTGTGTGTTTCAGATCTCAGGACCTTCCCCTAATGATGTTAATGTGTATATGATCTGTCTCTCTCTCTCACACACACACACACACACACACACACAGACTTGAGAGTCAGTTTGGTGCTATGTGTGTGTAATAGAGTTTCAGAGGTGCCAATATTTCTGAGTACGACCGGGCGGTATGACCAAAATATCGTATCACGATACTTTCCAATACTGTATGACATTTCAGTATGAAATCTGCTTCCATAAAAAGCTGTGATGTCTCAGTGTGTCGTGCGGTTGTGTGTGTGTGTGTGTGTGTGTGTGTGTGTTGGATATTACAGTGTATGGTATAACAAGCGTATGACATCACACACTCTTCTCACGTACGAGTCATATTATATTGTTGGACGTGAAACAGGGTTGTTGAGCGGCCGGCCGTCACATCGCCACTAAACTACAGTGTGTGTGTGTGTGTGTGTGTGTGTGTGTGTGTGTGTGTGTGTGTGTGTGTAAAATGGTTCAGACCGAGATGTGCTTCATCACCACCACCTTCCTGCTACATCTGCAACTTCACTGCAACATGCTGTGGTTTCTTAGCTGTCTGTCTCTGTCCGTCTCTGTGTCTTGCATATCGTCTCTCTTCATCTTTGTCTCTCACTATTCTTTCTCTCTTTGTCTCTTTCTCTCTCACGCTCTGTATTCTTTCTCTCTCTTTGTCCCCCATATCTGTCTCTTTGCATGTCTTTCATTCTGTTTCTCTCTTTCAGTCTCTCTCTCCTTATGTCTCTCTCTCTCTCTTTCCCTCCCCCCATTTCTCATTTCTGTCTTTCTGTTTCTCTCTCTGTCACACTCTCTTTCACTTGTGTCTGTCTCTTTATATCTCTTTCTTTCTCTGTCTTCAGTATTCTGTCTCTCTCTGTATTCTTTCTCTCTCTTTATCCCCCTGTATCGGTCTCTTTGCATGTCTTTCATTCTGTTTTTCTCTCTCTCTCTCTCTCCCCCATTTCTCATTTCTGTCTTTCTGTCTCTCTCACGCTGTCTTTCACTCGTGTCTCTCTCTTTCTTTCTCTGTCTTGTCTCTCTTCCAGTTTTTCCATCTCTCACTGTCTCCCTCTGTCTGTCTCTCTCTCCGTCTCTCTCTCCGTCTCTCTCTCTCTCTCCAGATAAGGTCAGGATGAGTGTGTTGCGTTGTGGTTAGCTCACTGTTCAGGACTGATTCTCAGAAATGTGTCACGCCAGTCCTGCTTTAAAAATCCTGAGGAGAGGAATGCGGTGTGTGTGTGTGTGTGTGTGTGTGTGTTTTCTCTCTCGTCAGAGATGCAGGATAAGGAGCGAGTTATGCAGTTTGACCCCTGCACTGGTCTCCAGGCTTCGCCCGCCCCCCACACACACACACACACACACACACACACACACACACACACACAGATAACACCTCAGCACTCTCTCTCTCGGTTTCACTTCACTCTTTTCTCTCAGTCTCTTTGTTTGAGGAAATCTCGTTCCTCACATAAACAGCGCGTACCGTCAGAACACCTAACACGTCATCACGTCGGCGTTGTTTCTGCTAATTACATGAATTTAATTAACGTGTTTAATAAGAAATAAATTGAAATGTGATGTATTTAAGCAGAAGCTGTTTACGCTTAAACCGGAACAGAGGAAAAACAGCGGAATGGATTTAAAACACTGGGAGCGTGTTAGCGTACGTTTAGATGTTGTGGCGTTGTTGTCTTGTAACCATGGCAACCTGCGAATTTCACACAAACACGAATATGTTGAATATCAGACGCAAAACCGACCGCTAGCTTTGTAGAGACAGTTCCCTAGACGTTTCTCGCGGCCAGACAGCGTGTTCTACGTTTTTATACGTTTTTTATGTTAGTATTTATAGAGCCGCAGGTAAGCAGCTACATCCAGTTGGAACAAAATCAGACTCCGAATGAAAAACATGAACCAGGTTAAAAAACTCAATTGGTCCTAAGCGCACGTTTGTGGCTCTGTTTAGATTTAACTTCACAGACGACAGCCTTTACGATTTGTCTTCTACTGCCTCTCAACTCATTCAATGGAAATAAGTTTGGAGCTTTTCTTATTCTTCAAATATTCCAACAATACTCGAAAACAATCTCTAAATAATCGCTAGCTGCAACGCCCAGCTGTCGGATGAGTATAAACACGCGTCACCGCGGTACATCTGGTTTAGTGAGACACGTGGAGACGAGAGCCAGACCACACATCCGTCATCCCAGGGCTCGCTGGCGTTATGTCGAAACCGTGAGATCGGCGCTCCTGACTCCACCCCCAGGAGTTCACTTATTTGGATTCGCTTATTTTCACCGTCGGTCTGTCAGAGCGAGTAAAACGCCCGTCGCTGCTGAACACAGGACGCGGCTTGTCTTCACGCACGCTGCCATCACGCCTCCTGACTCGGCAGCAGAAACCCTCCGAGAGTCGAGGCGGTGCTGGATCAGCCTTCAGGCTGGCTTGTTTTGCGCATGTTCCACAACATTGAGTGTAACCATAAACAGATAAAAAGTTCGCCACGTCATTGTTTAATAAAATAAAAATTTGCAGTCTTTGAAAGTTTTCTGTGGTATAAGGAATAAAACTCAGCAGATGACAGCTGAGTGTCACTAGTCGTAGTTTCATCTTAGAGAGAGTTTTTAGGACGAATCGCTGCTTACTTGCAACACACACACACACACACACACACGGTTAATAGCCATGCACACGCTGCGTTACCGCTTTATTTAAAAGGCGATGGATCTTTTAGCTATAAAGGTCTCCTGACCTGCAGGGAGTCCCGGCTTTGAAGAGCTCTCGCAAAGATTATTCTCGGCGGCATTAACCTTTCCGATGCTCTGATCTGAGCTTGGACCGACAACTCACGCTGTCTCTCTCTCTCTCTCTCACACACACACACACACACACACACACACACACACACACACGCACTGCTCACACAGGAATGAGACGTGTACAAGGAAAGCAAGATCCCTGTGTCTGACTTTTTATGAGCAGGCTTTTATACACACGGATTCGTTGTCTAAGGAGTCCATAAATTCATAGTTGGATAAACACACAGCTGAAGTGGCTCACGCTCGTGAACACACAGACACACAGGCACCGCACGTGGAGGTTCAGGTCTGCACGCAAAAGTGTACTCCGTGCACCCTCATCGTCGCGCTAAGGCGCCTTCGGACATCTGGAGAGGATCCGATTCACGCCCTGCTTAGCTAAGAGCGTATTAGCGGAAATCAACACACCCTGACGTCGACCTGTTAAATTCCAAAGGCTTTTCAGACGCACGTTAAAAAAAAGGAAGTTAATAAATATCTCGCTCTAGCAGCGTGGAAATCAGAATTAAGAATTTAACCAAAGTGTTATATTAACTACTCAGAGGTATCGGGCATCTTTAGTAACGGGTGTTTTTGTTTTTTTTAACAGCTCAGCGTGAAAGATGCGACCTCTGCCGACCCGTTTGTCTCGCCCTGTTCTGATCCAGTCGAGGGAGTTTCTACAGTTCAGACAAGCATGAGGCTACTCGCCTCCTCGTTCATCAGCCGGCTCCGTCGCGCTCCTCTGCCCCTCACGGAGTGTTAATGGACGCAGGAGCGCTTGGGTGTCGCCGTCCATCATCATACGCACGCACACTTACGCACGTGCACCGGTATGTACGAACGCACTGAGGTATAGCAGCGACTTCACAGCTTTTTATCTGAGTTCTGAACGAGAGGAGCGAAGAAGGAGGAGAGAGAGAGAAAGAGACTAACGGTCTCATGCTCCATCCGGCCAAAGTGCTTTCACCATGAGCAGCGCTTTAGGCAAAGACAAAGACTGCAAAGAAAAGGAGGCCAAAGCGCTCACGGGTAAGGAGCGCGACAAGGAGCCCAAGGCGCCCGCCAGCCTCGGGAAGGAGGGCAAGGAACCCAAAACCAAAGGGAAAGACGCCAAAGATGGGAAGAAGGACGCGAGTGGCGCGCCGCCGGCTGTCGCTTTCTCCGTAGACAACACGATAAAGCGGCCGAACCCGGCGACGGGCACGCGCAAGAAGTCCAGCAACGCCGAGGTGGCCAAGGAGCTGGTCAAATGCCGCGATGAGAACTCGACACGCCTGGATCTGTCCAAGCGCTCCATCCACCTGCTCCCGTCATCCATCAAGGAGCTGACGCTGCTCACCGAGCTCTACCTGTACAGCAACAAGCTGCAGAGCCTCCCGGCCGAGCTGGGCTGCCTCTCGGGCCTGGTGACGCTGGCGTTGAGTGAGAACTCGCTCACCAGCCTGCCGGACTCGCTGGACAACCTAAAGAGGCTGCGCATGCTGGACCTGCGGCACAACAAGCTGCGGGAGATCCCGGCCGTGGTGTACCGCCTCACGTCCCTCACTACACTGTACCTGCGCTTCAACCGCATCACCGCCGTCGAGAAGGACATCCGCAACTTGAGCAAGCTCACCATGCTGAGCATCCGCGAGAACAAGATCAAACAGCTGCCCGCCGAGATCGGTGAGTAAACCTGTAAAAAGACTGAAGAGTGTGTGTGTGTGTGTGTGTGTGTGAGTGTTGGCTCAAAGTTCTGTGCTAGTAACCGAAACTACTTGCTAACAACCTTGAAACAAGTCCACTAACCCTTTAACTGCTCCTGTCCCCAGCTTCCTCTGAAGCTACTAATAAACCTGCAAAAAATGTGTGAATATTATAATAATAATAATAATAATAATAATAATAATAAATCTCTTTCCCAGTACAGTAAAGACAACGAAAGAACACTCCTGCCAATAAAAACGTCAGATTAGCCAATCGGCATATTAATATCGAATGATTGACAGTTCCCCAATATTAACAGTACTCCCCTGGAAGCTCCGCCCCTTCCCCTCAATCTCCCATGAGTCTCGTCTCCTCTCGGTTTTCCTTACACGGGACCCTGAGTTCGACAGTGTTTTGAGTTTGTGAATGTGAAACAGAAGCTAGTGATGTCTGTGTGACTGAAATGATCTGACTATAAAGTTAAAGTACTATGTTTGGGCTGAAAATAGTCAAAAATCAGGCCTGTGAGGACGTTTCTGAATCAGCGATGGGTCATTTCAGTGCCGAGGTTCATGCTCTGTGCGTCGGCACACCGCATCTGTAACAGTAACAGTTGAGGAGTTGTAACGTGTACGCTTACACAGGCCAAGGATCAGTAGATGTACCGTATGCATTAGATTATCTCTTGCACATGTGTGATATCTCTCTCTCTCTCTCTCTCTCTCTCTCTCTCTCTCGCCCTACAGGAGAGCTGTGCAACCTGATCACTCTGGACGTGGCCCACAATCAGCTGGAGCACCTTCCTAAAGAGATCGGCAACTGCACACAGATCACCAACCTGGACCTACAGCACAACGAGCTCCTGGACCTCCCTGAGACTATCGGTGCTCTCACACACACACACACACACACACACACACCCCTTCACTCAGCAGATCACTGCATCTCCTTTACTCACTGTAGCACCTTATTACTAGTCTTTAAACCTCGTGATCGTTTAGCACCTTCATCCATCTCTGAGAAACACTGTTCCACATCGTGTCTTAGGCTCGTTCTCGATGTTCCACTTACCAAACCTGAAGAGAGAGATGAAGCAGCTTTTTCATTTTTGTCCACCAAAACTCTGGGGGACAAACGTTAAGCCGTTAAATTAGTCAGGATCCAGCTATCCCGGATTTAAAAATAAATAAATTTAAAAAATCACTTTCAGCTTTTAACTAGCTTTTATTATTTCACTTACTTTTACATCACCTTTGTTTTATTTTAATTACATAGTTTTATTTACTTTATACGCTTTTCATTATTTAAAAAAAAATATTATTGTGTTCTTCTTTTCCTCAGTGCTATCATTTATTGCGTTATTATTATTTGCCTATTTTACTGTTTTTCATTTTTACATCACACTGTAAAGCACTGAGTTTTAACCGTAGAAAAGGTTTTATATAAGTAAAGTTTCTTCTTCTTCTTAGTAACACTTGTGTGTGTGTTTGTACTGGTGCAGGCAATCTGTCGAGTATAAACCGTCTGGGGCTGCGGTACAACAGGCTGTCGGCGATCCCCCGCTCGTTAGCCAAGTGTCGGGAGCTGGAAGAGTTAAACCTCGAGAACAACAACATCTCCGTGCTGCCTGAGGTGAGAGCCGGACGCCCTACACTCCTCTCTTCTCCTCCTCTCCTCTCCTCTCCTCTCTCCTCTTCTCTCTCCCCTCTCTCCTCCCCTCTCCTCTCCTCTCTCCTCTCCTCCCTCTCCTCTCTCCTCCCCTCTCCTCTCCTCTCTCCTCCCCTCTCCTCTCTCTCCTCTTCTCTCTCCCCTCTCTCCTCCCCTCTCCTCTCTCCCCTCTCTCCTCCCCTCTCCTCTCCTCTTCTCTCTCCTCTCCTCCTCTCCTATCCCCTCTCTCCTCTCCTCTCTCCCCTCTCTCCTCCCCTCTCCTCTCCTCTTCTCTCTCCTCTCCCTCCTCCTCTCTCCTCTTCTCTCTCCCCTCTCTCCTCTTCTCCTCCTCTCCTCTCCTCTCTCCTCTTCTCTCTCCCCTCTCCTCCTCTCCTCTCTTCTCTCCTCCCCTCCTCTCCTATCCCCTCTCTCCTCTCACCTCTCTCCTCTTCTCTCTCCCCTCTCTCCTCCCCTCTTCTCTCCTCTTCTCCTCCTCTCCTCTTCTCTCTCCCCTCTCTCCTCCCCTCCCCTCTCCTCTTCTCTCTCCCCTCTCCTCCTCTCTTCTCTTCTCTCCTCCCCTCCTCTCCTATCCCCTCTCTCCTCCCCTCTCCTCTTCTCTCTCCCCTCTCCTCCTCTCCTCTCTTCTCTCCGCCCCTATCCCCTCTCCTCGCTCCTCTCCTCTCCCCTCTCTTCTCTCCCCTCCTCTCCTCCCCTCCTCTCCTCTCCTCTCCTCTTCTCTCTCCTCTCCTCTTCCCTCTCCAACACTAGCTACATTTCCATCAGGAAAAAAAAAACGTTAGTTTAATGATCAAGTGTAACCATCGGCAAATTGCTGTAGCGTAAGAGGAATAAAACACTTTATTCATTGGAAGATGTAGGAAATTAAACAACTTTAGGCTGACGACGGTCACTCCATCCTGTAATGACTGTTTTCCTTTGACAGCATGCCACCACGTGTTTTATAAATTACATCAAGTCGTGTTTGTGTTATAGCTAGCAAAAATGGGAAAGTTGCCTGTTAGCATGATGCCATGGTACACCGACCTTACAAATCTACATGACATCATGCTAAAGTTATTTATTTTTTTGCCCATTCCAACATTATCCCATACCTTATTAAACATAAACGCAACAAGCTTCATCTCGATCTTCATCGAACACTGATCTGTTGGGAAACATTTCTGTCCAAACTGTGTGTAAGCAAGAAGAAGAAGACCGCAACCACATGACAGACGGTGAGCATCACGTCACTGTTTAATCTCCTTACTCTTAAACCCCTGGCGCAGGGAGCCGGTGCTGACCTGATGCTCATGTGATCGCTCGCGGGTCATGTAGCTGGAAACTTACTCAGCTCGTTAACATTACTGCCTTATTGCGCAGCCTTCGTTACTCCGCCGTGATGTCGTCGTTGACGCTGGGGATGTTTATATATTTAAATATATATATATATATATAAATAAATGACACTGTTTATGTCTGAGGTGATCATACTGTGTGGTGTTATGCTATGCTAACGTGGTTCTATGGCTTGTGCACAGGGTCTGCTCTCGAGCCTGGTGAACCTGACGAGTCTGACGCTGGCGCGCAACTGTTTCCAGTCGTACCCCGTGGGCGGCCCGTCGCAGTTCTCCACCATCTACTCGCTGAACATGGAGCACAACCGCATCAACAAGATCCCTTTCGGCATCTTCTCACGCGCCAAAGTCCTCAGCAAGCTCAACATGAAGGTGAGGAGATACGGATTCTTTCTGTCGTGCAGCTAGAAATGACGTAGAAAGAGCGTAGAGAACTTTGCTGGACTTCCTTACCTGCAAACGCACATTGTGTTTTCCGCCACACACGCCACATGGCAGAACGTCACGGTGAAGGTGTGTGAGGAGGGCGAGAAGAACTTATTCTTCCTCTTCTCGTAGCTGTTCTTTATATATGAAAGACTTGTTCAGGAAAACAGCATCTTTTTATTAGCATTTGTCCATCAGATTAATTTTACAGTAGAGGAACAATATGGTGACAGTACAGCAGAATGATGGAGAGAAGACGTGTGTGTGTGTGTGTGTGTGTGTTTGTGTGACACCATGGGTTTTTTTTTTCTCTTTTATTAAAGGAGCTTTTTCACCCACGTCAAACTTTTATTTTTTTTTTAATTCAATTTTTTTTAGATAAAGGAAATGCTTAGGAAAACCACTAAATGAACTATAACTGACTCACTAGACATTTCTTGCTCGCGCTCGGGAACAGGAAAGCCTGTAGTGATTAAATACGCTGCTCTTTGCTTTTCGTCGTCTTCATTAGGACAACCAGTTGACGTCGCTGCCGCTGGACTTCGGGACGTGGACCAGCATGGTGGAGCTGAACCTGGCCACCAACCAGCTGACTAAGATCCCCGAGGACATCTGCGGCCTCGTTTCCCTCGAGGTATACACGGCACATCCGGTGCCTTAAAGACCATTATGTCGGAATTGATATCCGACTTTCCGTAGTGTATATGATTGGGTGTGTTCAGTTACATGTAGCTGCCCTGGTAATTAGCATGTCCTGTTTCACCTTGGGATGTACGCAGATAGAGTGATAGCAGATTCTCTAGAACAGGCCAGGATTAAACTTTAGTGAAAGACTGAATTCAGTGCACTTGTTTATTTTAAGATGTTCACGTGTTAGTAACGGTAATTACTATAACAGTGTTTAAATGAACTGAATATTACAGCTTTAATGAGTTTGACATCTGCTCATTTTTTTTTTAAGTGTAATTCCTTGATTGTGTGTAATCAGACGTGAAGGCTCACTGTTCGTTGTTGCTGCCTCCAGGTCCTCATATTGTCCAATAATCTACTGAAGAAGTTACCTCACGGGATCGGGAACTTGAGGAAGCTGCGCGAGCTCGACCTGGAGGAGAACAAGCTGGAGTCTCTCCCGAACGAGATCGCCTACCTGAAAGACCTACAGGTAAAACGCACGGCTGCCCTCCTTCTCAGCCGTAGCAATTAAAGGAACATTTTAAACAAGAACATCTCATGTTTAGCCTGTACTATAAATGTGTACAAAGGATTAGAGAAATGTGCTTCTTGCAAAACTCTTGTGTCGATTTTTCTTTGTAGAAACTCGTGTTGACCAATAATCAGCTGACCACGTTGCCGAGAGGGATCGGTCACCTGACCAACCTGACTCACCTGGGCTTGGGAGAGAACCTCCTGCAGCACCTGCCCGAGGAGATCGGTGTGTGTGTACACACACACACACACGCTTCACAAGTGCCCCTTTGCACGTCATCTGACCTGGCCGTTCGTTTGGGTCAGAGGGGGCGTTTAGTATTGTGGGGTTTTTTTTTTTTTTACACCGTGATTTGAGCGCTGAGATATTGCCTTGTCCCTCCATGAAATGTGCTACATAATGGTGGTGGCTCAATGGTTAAGGTGTTGGGTTACTGATCAGAAAGTCGGGGGTTCGAGCCTCACCACCGCCAAGTTGCCACTATTGGGCCCTTAAATCCTTTTTAACTTGAGTATGCTGTAATGTGTGTGAGACATCATCTTTATACATGCCTCAGCGCTCCACCGGTTTGGCTGTATGTACCTGACTGAGAACGTGGAGGCTGATCATCAATCACACTTCACACGTCTATAGTTTCATATTTGCTGTTAGGAAATGTTTTAATGGATAAGACACATTAAATCACATCAGTGCATGCAGAGTTGTGCAAGTTTCCTGATCACATGGAGAGGAAAACATTCTGTAAACTAAACATTAACTGTAAACTAACCTGAGAATGTGACGTTTCCATCAGACACTTAACCAAGGCGACTGGCTCAAACCTGGACTGCACTGAATACAAATGTTTAGTGCACCTTCAGGGTTGATCACGTAACCGGTTGCCTTTGTTTTGGGCAGCTTGGATGATTCAACTTGTAACAAGTAACTATCCTCAAGCACGACTATATAAACGCAGGCTATTTGTGTCAGTGAGTTGGTCTCATTGTCACAGCTATTTTTTTTTTTAAGACAGACTTGGCAACCGCGTTACTGTGCGATCACGAGTGGAGACGCACTCGAGACACGTGAATCACATAATCACCGTTTATGATAATCGTGATATTCTACTTAAAAGGCAATACTGTGTCTAAATACAGCCTAAGAAACTAGCGAGAGCTAGCGTTTCAAGTAGAACATCATGATTAGATCATGAACAGCGCTAAAAGGTTAGGTAATCACAATGCCGAGAAAATCTAATCCTGTACACGCCTACCTGAACAGAGTCCGAGCCTCGTGTGTTTAGCGCAGTACAGTGAACACGTCTGATGCAGTCTGTTCCTCTGCTGTAGGCACTCTGGAGAACCTGGAGGAACTGTACCTGAACGACAACCCCAACCTGCACGGTCTGCCCTTCGAGCTGGCGCTGTGCAGCAAGCTGTCCATCATGAGCATCGAGAACTGCCCCCTGAGCCAGCTCCCGCCGCAGATCGTCGCCGGCGGCCCGTCCTTCATCATCCAGTTCCTCAAGATGCAGGGCCCGTACCGCGCCATGGTCTGATCTCACCGCCGGAACCCAGCCAGAACCTACAACACGAACAAACAGACCAGTCCATGTGCAGTTTCAAGACATCCCCGTCACGTCAGCGAGAGAGAGAGAGAGAGAGAGAGAGAGAGGACACGATGACGATTATTCCCTTCATAAACCAGTTGAGGACGCAGTCACAGTCCTCGAAATATCGTACCATGCCATGATGTCATCACACACACACACACACACACACACACAACCAAGAACTAATAATAATAATAATAATAATAATAATGCTCATGCTCTGCTTCACTGAGAGAGAGAGAGAGAGAGGGTGAGACTGATTATTCAGAAAAATCACAAAAAAACCAAAATATTTCCGTTTCATAGGTTTCTGACTAATCCCATCACACCAAACGGACCAATCGTAATCGAGCCGGAACGGGAAACCATTCACACATCCGAGAGGGAAGACCAGAGCGTTCACTCCAGCGCCAATAATACGGATCTTTAAAAAAATAAATAAAATAAAAAATAAAAACTTGGATTTGGACGTGTTGCTGAATCGGCTTTGTGTTCGGAGGACGCGTGAACTCGCTGAGCACCGAAGCCACGTTGCCAACTTTGAAATCCTCTTCATTTTAAAACAGTTGTATGCAAAAACACATTTTCCTTCATCGTTTGCTGCTGCTGCCATAATATTTTTTTTTTTCTTTTTAAAGATTGTGTTTATCCTCTTGATATTCCTAAATTTTTTTTTTTTTTTTTAATTTTTAATTATTATTATTCCTTTTTAACGACCATCCCCATGGTTTTGTTTTTGTACAGAGGTTGTCGGGTAAAGTGCGAACAAGTGTAGTCGTGAAAACCTTTTTATATATACATATATGAACATTTTATTTATGTATGTGCGTGTGTGTATATATATATATATATCTATATCTATATATATATTTACATACACACACATACACACTGAAATTGTGCCTATCCAGCAGATATGGCTGGTTCGTTTTCTGAACGTAATTGCTCTCGAGGTGTTTCATACGAAAAACGATGATTTTTGCGAAAGCATAATTTATTGAATGATTCCTTTATCTAGCATTTTTATATATATTTTTTTTTATATATTCACACACACACACAGATTCCCCCCACTAGTTGATTAAACGAACATATTGCTCGTATAATTGAGCTTTTAGTGTTTTTTTTTTTTTTTTTTTTTAAATCAGATCAGTTAAACAGACAATGCCAGAGTCTCACATTTAAATAATGAAATGAAGCAAAACATGAAAAAGGATGATTTATACAGCATCTTATACAGACTATCACTTCTAGGAGGAGGATTATCGATCGGTTCTAAAATATTTACGAGAAATTAGGCAGATCAGATTCACCAGAAGAATCATGTTATGAAAAGAATTTCTGAAAAATAAAGCATATCGGAGATGTTGCCAAAAAAAAAAAAATCACGCAAGTTTAAAAACTTTGTCACAAATTTCCCTGGTGATTTCGTGCTGCTTCGAGTGTGATGATGAATTACTGATTATTTTCCTCAGTGTTCTTGTCCTCGAGCTTCAGCAGCCGACAACGTTAACCGGGAAACGTAACTCGGCTCGTCGGAAGCGCGAGAGGTTTTTTTTTTTTTTGTTTTTTTTTGGGGACTTTTTAATTCGATTAAGCACTCGGTCTTTATCAGAAAGTCTGGTTCTTTGTGTCTCTTGCTCGCTCACACTGGCACTCAGAAAGCTCGGATCTTTTTCTTTAGCGTTTCGCTTTTATGCACTTTGTAACAAAATCCGGCATCGACTTTAAGATGTGTGTGTTTCGTGCTACCGGTTTACTCTTCGAAAGGGGGCATTTTTATCCTATAGTGAAGTATTTTACGCTTTATTTAATCACATGAACTCATTTGCATTGGTGGTTTTTTTTTAAACATTTCGTTTAAAGCAGAAATTTTGGTTTGTACATTGTTTTATTAAATTTTTTTTTGTCAGTTTGTCACTGTGCGTTATGAAACGTCCATATCTCTGGTATTATCATTACTTTTTGTAAAGTGTTAAAAGTTAATTACGACCCTTGATTTTTTTTTTTTTTTAACAATTTGAATGGAATTGTCTTTATTTAGTATTATATCAATATCAAGTGACTGTATGTTTAAAAAATTCCCGTGTAGGTTATCAAACTTTTTTTTTTTTTTTTTAAATCGTCATGTCCACGCTCGTGTTTTATTTTGTAACTTTTTTTTTTTTTTTTTTTTTTTACACTTTATTTTTATTTTGTGAAGATGTCTCCATCAGCAGCAGCATATCTGAAAAAGCAGAGCATGATGGACGCTGTTGCTGCTTTCGAGCTGTTGCTGGACCTCTTTAACACACACACACACACACAATGCTGTACACACCCGCAGAGTTACTACAGACTCGAGCGCACAGGCGCGAGCGCAGCACGGACCGTCAAACAAAAACTTGTAAAAAGGGCTTTTTTTTTCTGTTCCCCGCTCGCAGACACGCCACAGGCATCGCATTCCCAGTTTTGTATAAAAGCTTAGACGAAACAAAGTGTACATTTGATTTTCCTCTTTTGTGTAATTACAGTTAGCTGTTAACGAGATGGAGTTATTATTATTGTTATGTGGAAAATAAATGCCTTCGATGAGTACCGAGTGCTCGTGTCCCATTTAAGACGTATGCTTCCTGCCTGATGTGTGCGAGATGTGGACGGGACGGAGACAAGACTGTAGCGTTAATGAGGCGGTGACTGGGACCGTGACAAGGACAGGCCCGTAAGTAAAACGGTGACAGAGACAGACACAGGGAAGTGACAGGGATGGGGACAGACACTGGATTAAGACAAATGAGGTGGTGACAGAGAGGGAGACAGAGACGGGACCTGACGGAGACAGGGTGGTAACAGAGGGAGAAAGATATGAGGGCGAAAGCGATGGAATGGTGATGGACACGGGATGGAGACAGAGGAGGCAGTGACAGATGGTGTGGTAACTAGGGTGGAGATAGCAACAGGGTGGTGACTGGGGGGGCGGAGACAGAGACAGGACGGTGACTGGAGCGGAGGCGGAGACTGGAGTAGAGACAGAGATGGTCAGGGCAGTGACTGGAGTAGAGACAGAGACAGGGCAGTGACTGGAGTAGAGACAAGAGTCGGGGCGGTGGAGACTGGAGTAGAGACAGAGTCGGGGCGGTGACTGGAGTAGAGACAAGAGTCGGGGCGGTGACTGGAGTAGAGACAAGAGTCGGGGCGGTGACTGGAGTAGAGACAGAGTCGGGGTGGAGACTAAAAATATTGGAGCTGGAATTGTGCTGGTCTCCGACTCCTCTGTCCATGTGATCTGACTGCTGAGGGTCTGATCTCAATGTTCAGTAACCACTGATCAGATGATTTTAGCAGTTCTGTCTCATCCTGCTCACAGCTCTACGGCATGCTGCTGGAGGACGCGTGTGTGTGTGTGTTTTTGGATGTTTTTCAGTATCGTGTGTGTGTGTGTGAGATGGATAAGACAGGAGGGAAGTGCAGGGCTAAATCTGTTTAAATCCTTGTTTTAGTCATTGTGCTCGCAGTTGTTTGAAAGAAAATGTTCTGTATGAGTATTCAGGATGCAGGATTGTTGTGGGTGTGTAGTGTGTGAAGTGTGTTTGCTCATGTTGCTGTGGGAAAAGTGTAATATGAAAACTGACCAGCAGGTGTCGCTGTGCGCTCAAAGCACCAGCAACCTGTTATACCGAGTCTGCGCAGTGCGCATGCGTGAAACTGAAACTGGAGATTTTTGTTCTTTTCACATTAACGCGCTGTAAAACATCAGACAGCCAAAAAATAATAATTTAAAAAAATATTTCCTCATTCTACAGCTATACTTTCTAACTTTTAAAACGCTGATAATTTTATTAATTATTAAATATAAATTAATATTTACGGGGGATGAAAGTATGTACAAACTAACTGCAAAAAAACAAACAAACAAAAAAAAAAACTAAAATCTGTAAGTTAAAAAAAGTGCAGTGTGTTCGGAATTGAAATGTATTTTATAAAAATATTTAATTCATCATCAGCCTATACATGAAATTATTATTATAATAAATATATATATATATATATATATATATATATATATATATATATATAT